>JAQGDQ010000122.1:255000-550000 GCA_030141605.1 Tubiluchus corallicola | reverse complement strand
AAATCGTTTGCAGCAACTTTGTATTAGATTTTCTCATTTCAGTTTTGATCAGTATTTAAATTAAAAGTGCATGCTTTTGCAAAAATTAGCATTTTGCTGTAATTAAAGGACTTGTTCTCCTGGGATTATGTGAACAATTTCCAGTTTTGCCCTTTGATTGTCATTCGATAAATTAATAAGTACTTTTATCAATGTCATTTAGTTACCGATTTACGTCATCAGGAAATTTCATGTATCTAAAACACTCACCATCTGTAGCCTTGATAATCTGTTATATTAAAAAAGCCTCTTGGAGGTTTTAAATTGCGTTGAACATTCTTTTTAAGTTCAAGCTTGTATCAAAAAGAATTTGGTCATATTCAGTAACTGAAAATTATGGATTTTTATTTGCTGAAAATTTTCATGTTTAGGACATTTTTTAAAAATTGATGTAATTTTTTTGCTGGAAAAGGAACCTCAATATATGTAAAGACTTACTGTATTTTAAAGTGAAAATTCTGATACTTTTAAACTTATTTGAGTTTCCTATCAAAAATTTGCTGCGATGGCACATATAGAAATTTATATTTGTGCAACAGTATTACGGAAAAGCCTGTATTTATAGTTGAAACTTAAATTTGTTTCACTGTTATATAAAAGTATTTATTTACTATTTAGGTGCGGTTTCAGTTTAACTTTGTTGTGTGTTTTTTACCTTTTGTTAATCAGGTAAACAGACGACAAAAACACAAAAATGTATAAATGTTTTTGTGTGTACCTGTTGCTGTCAGCAAATTTGATTAATGACCTGTTTGTTTTTCTTTCAGGAATTTGTCCTTCAATAAGTTGGTGGCGCTGCCTAGTGACACATTTCATAAACTATTCTCACTGAGACGCCTGCACTTGGGTCACAATCAGTTGTCTAATATTGCAAGTGGAGCATTTAGTAGTCTGGCTGAACTTCATGATCTGTAAGCAACTTTGAAGAGTTTATTTCTTTTAATATTGTGTAATTATTATTGACAAGTTTTATTTATGAAGTCGTGAATAGTAAGATACAGTACTATGACAGTGACAGTAAAAAATTAAGTATTTAACTACTCTATCCCAATTTTTAAGAATATCTCAAAATGTAACGCTTGAAGCTATTTAGATACTACTATTGTTTTGTGGTGCAGCTTTAATGTCTACTGAAGCTGTTACATTGAGTAAATTAGAAAAAATACTTTTCATCGCTTTGTATCACCATTTGATTCTAGTTTTACCAAAGATATTAAGTATTTATTTAACGTTCCAGCCATACAACCACAATTTATGTTATCATTGGCATATTCAGTAATATATAATAAATTCATTTCAATTAATGTTTATTTTATTTAGTAATCAAGTTTTTTGTATTTGGCATTTTAGTAGAAATGATGTATATACTGTCCTTATTTGTCTCATGTTTAACGTTAAATTTGCATTGCTTGTGCGTAGCAGTTTTTGTGGTGAAGAAATTAGTCAAGTTGGCATGGTGTGTGCTTGACGACTGAAATTAACCAAACTGGGCCGGGTTAGTAAATGGATATGTGACTGTTGGGAAAATCGTACTGGGTGATAATGCTGCATCCAATCATTTATCTGTCTGAGGCAGGATGTATATGGCTAGGTCACCTCTCACTAGCTGCTCCTAGAAGATCATCCTTGATGATGAGTTAGATTTTGACTCTGCCAAAACCTTTAAATTAGATCCTGCTTTGAGTGCCTCATACAAGCTTATTTTATTATTATAAGTATGCCAGTTCTGTTTAGTATTGTCTGTTATCTGCACTGTAGTGATCTAAATGACAACTCCCTCTCTTGGACTGTGGAGGATATGGAGGGAGCATTTTCTGGACTGGAGGCGCTTACGCGGCTTAACTTAGAGAATAACAAGATTCGTTCCATTGCGGAGCACGCTTTCAACGGACTGAAGAACTTGAAACAGCTGGACTTGACAGGGAATGATATTGTCAGTATTCAGGAGAATACCTTCAGTGACATGCCTCTTCTGAAAGAGATGTAAGTTCAAGTTACTTGGACTATTTATTTGTTGTATCAACAATGCAAGTTTATTTATTGAATGGTAGTTGGTTAGTTGGATTGATTATTCAATACTTTTTAACTGGCTTGCTGACCGTTTGGTTGCCTTGTCTGGCTGGCAACCTAATTGTTTAATGGTTTTGTGATCGATACTTTTACAAAATTCTTTTAAAAACAGTATTACAAAGGAGTTGGTTTAGATGTCAATAATTGACGAGCATAGCATCAGCATAAATTTAGTAAAAATCCATGTATAGCATGTTTTGTTTCGTTGTTTGTTTAGTTTCAAGACAATTATCTAAATTTGGTTGTTTTTGTGTTAACAGACTAGTTGAATAAGTGATTATCAGGTTGGTTTATTATTAACAACAGACTTTTAAATTTTAAGTCATCACTGATTGGAAAGTTGACTAATTTTCTTGTATATTTTTGCAGTCATTTCAACTCCAGCAGTTTTCTGTGTGATTGCAAGCTTAGCTGGCTTGCTTTATGGCTAAAAGATAGCAACTTCGTGAAATTCACAGGCGGCAAGTGCGCTCACCCAGAGTGGCTAAAGCATCAGAGTATCTTTACCATTGATACACATGATTTCATCTGCAGTAAGTATGGTCAATGATACCTTGTGTGTTTTACTTAGTTCATAGACATTGTAAGCATTCTTGCTAACTATTTGAGACATGAGTTTGAATTTTTCTGATTCAAAAATTCAGATTCAGTAAGTTGTAAGATGTTAATAGCTTTTTATTCTGATAGCTTCACGTGCTTTTCGTTTGAAATGATTGATGTTTGCATTAACAGT
Source organism: Tubiluchus corallicola (assembly GCA_030141605.1). Classification (NCBI taxonomy): domain Eukaryota; kingdom Metazoa; phylum Priapulida; class Priapulimorpha; order Priapulimorphida; family Tubiluchidae; genus Tubiluchus; species Tubiluchus corallicola. Next base: position 547,158 of record JAQGDQ010000122.1, on the reverse strand, counting down.
GCTAGTGGACAGAATCAATACAAAACCCATTCATGTAATTTCAGGCGATCATCCAAAGCCATTGATAGTCAAGCACCCAGAAACACAGATAGCACTGAAAGGAAACAATGTCACGCTGTTCTGTTCTGCAGTGAGCAGTAGCGAGTCACCCATGATATTTCAGTGGAAAAAGAATAATATGGTTTGTTATTTGTCATTATTAATTTTTTGGCTAATGCCCTCATTTTATCAAATTTGAACTAGGTGCCGTACTAACAGTTTGTTGTTTCTTGACTCTCCAAACTGTGACAAATGCTGACAAACAACCTGCCAACAATTCACATCATTTCTGCTTTATGTCAGTCGTTTTATCTTTGTAGGCGTTAGCAGATGGCGTGGTGGAAAACACAGCTCGTGCCGTGGACAGTGAGTTAGGAGAAGGTGAGATGGTCAGCTACACATCACAGGTAACACTAACTGATGTCCAGGATGACAAGGAAGGATGGTATCAGTGTGTGGTGACCAATGACCATGGGTCGACCTACTCAAATAAAGCTAAAATGGATGTGCATGGTAGGTAGTTTTTAATCTTGCCTACCTGCTTTCATATGTGCTGCTAATATATGAAACTTCCTAAGTGAATAATTATGGATGAATATTAATCAACAGGATGTTTAGAATTGGTGTTGTTAAGAGCAATTTATGGCTTGTCAAACTCTATTTTTATGACAAATACTCAATAACACATGACTTAGCTATGCTGTGGAGTCGCTTGTATACATAATACAATGTTACTATGTAGTATTAATGTAGTGTATATCACCATTGTTGCTTAAATTTCTCTATTTTACATTAACATGATAGAGTTTGTTAGTTGCCAAGCAATTATGTAGAACTCATCGTCATAGTATTTAGATTGCAAAACTGTGGTAAGATGAACAAGCTGCCTTTTTAACATTTTATTCCTGTTTTGCAGTGTTTCCTGTTTTCACAAAAACGCCAGTGGATGTCACCATACGTGTTGGCAGCACCGCTCGACTAGAGTGTGCAGCAAAGGGCCAACCTGTTCCAGTGATTGCCTGGCAGAAAGATGGAGGTGACAACTTTCCTGCCGCCCAGGAACGGCGTATGAGAGTCATCCCCAAAGATGACATCTTTTTCATTGTGAATGTGAAGAGCAGTGACATGGGTGTTTACAGTTGCACAGCAACAAATCCTGCTGGTGTAATTGCTCACAATGCTACACTTAGCGTTCTGGGTGAGTTGCTTCAATTTTGACTATTTTGTTATGTGTTTTAAATTTTAAATGTGACTCTTTGCAAAGTTGTAATACATGTATGCATACGTTTTCCAAAAGTTTTACCAAAATCATTTTTATTGTGCTTTTCTGGCTTACATTGTGTTAAATCTGCTCTGTTATTTGTGCATTTATAAATCTTTCTTTTTTTTGAAAAAAAAGAATGTACCGTATTTTCCCGTGTATAAGAGACCCTTGTGTATAAGAGACCCCTTCAATTTTTAGGCAAAAATTCTGGAAAAAAGTTTTTTCAGACGGACATTTTTAGAGGGTAAAGTACAACTTTTTTCAACTCAGTGCGGTACTGAAAACAAAATAAAACCAGTTAATGTGTTGTAGAAAAAGAGTACTGGTATATATTAAAGTGCGTACCTGCAAACCTGTAACAGGAAAAGAGAAAACGAGGAGATAATGCCTGTGTCACGATGCTTGTATTGCTTACAACCGCTTCATAGTCGAACGCCACACGCAAAACAGTTGTAGAGCACTTATTTCTTTAAAATCATTAGTGTCACAATTTATGCATCTTATTGAAAAGACTTACTCCCATGTATAAGAGACCCCCTATTTTTAAAGTGAAAATTCTGAGCAAAAAAGGGTCTCTTATACACGGGAAAATACGGTACTTAATACTACTTAGTTTGTTAAGCTTGCATTCTTGATCGCTTATAGGCTTAGTCATTTTAAAATACTTCATTTGTTCGTTATCCTTATAATTTGGAACACTAAATTTTACAAAAGGTGATACTGAAATAAGTTGTTAATCTTGACAAAACATCAATCGAATATGTTTTGTTAAATTCATTTTAAATTATGCTTCTGTAATTGGTGACATTTTTTCTACTTTTTTATTTCTTTTTCGATATGTTGTTTCTATTAGTATGACCATCTATAAATCTGTACAATTATTTTAATTATTTTTATTCCCATTAACAGAAATTAACAATATTACAAAGGTGTATATGTTTTCATACATAATTAATGCAATACATGTATTGTCTTATGATTTTTTTCTGTAGAACCACCATCATTTGTTAAACCTATGGAGGCTAAGATGACAGAAGCTGGCAAAACAGCAGTAATAGAGTGCATGATGTCAGGAATGCCTCAGCCTCATGTCACCTGGTTGAAAGATGGAGTACCTTTACAGGTAAATTTCTGAGAGCCTTTGTCATGTCAAAATTGTCTTTGTCATGTTATAAGTAAAATGTTACTTATTAATTTACAGCAACAAAAATGTAACTTAAAGTCATTTGTGGCTTTGGCTTTTAAAGTTGTTTGCTTTTGTTAAAGATTTAATAATTTTTGACATTTTATGCTCGTTACTTTGGCAAATGCTAAAACTGAACATTGCCAGTTATATTTAGCTTACTACATAAGTGGTTGTCATGAGTAATGCTGAAATTGGCCTCATCTAATTGTTTAGGTAAATTTGTTAGCTTCTAAGAGAAAGAATACTTCATAATTGCTCCAAAATATTTAATTGCCGTACTTGTCTTAATCTCGTAAAGACTCTGTGTAACTTATGCCGTGAAACTGTGTCTCACTTGGGGAATTGGCAAAGTTTATGCTTAAGTTTCGTACATTGGAAACATGAACGTGTTTGGTGTTCAGCCGCTAAACAGTTGACTTGTTTTAGCTAACACTCCACTCACATTGCACTAGTGGGTGTGGTTTTTATTTTTCTACAATAGCTTGTGGCAAAAATAATTAGTGTCCATTCTTTGCATTAATTAAGTGTACCTCCAGTGTTATACACATTTTATGTTACAGCAACACAGTTTGATTAGTTACTGTGCAAAAAAGTTTGATTTTCATGTGTGGAAATTTTTTGTAGGTTACCGAGAGACATTTCTTCACTGCTGAAAATCAATTGTTGATAATCGTAGAAGCGGTTGAGAGTGATGCAGGTGTTTACACCTGTCAGATGCACAACACTCTGGGCAAAAAAGAGGGAACATCGGTGTTAAAAGTTATTCCTGGTAGGTGCTTTTAACTGCTCTTATTATTCATTATTAAGGTTTTCTGTTGAGCCCTCAACATTTCTTTGATAATTAATACAATAATTCTTAATTTTGTTTCACAGTTGATCCTGTTAACATGAAAAGTTCATCGGAGGAACCGGCTGATAATAGTACCACTACTGGTATAGTCATTATAGCCGTCGTTTGCTGCGTAGTTGGAACCAGCGTAATATGGGTCATCATCATTTATCAGACGCGTAAACGAACTGACGAACTCAGTGGTACCACAACAGGTAAAAAATATAATTTTTGCTATTTATCTGCTAGCAAAGTGCAATTATGTTGTTGTTTGTTGTTGATGTTGTTGTTGTTTGTTGTTTGTCAATGCTTCTGACGATATACGAATAGAATGATATTTATTTGTTTTATTTTTGAATCATTTAAATGTCCGACAATAAAATGTTAGTGTTAACAACAAAAACAAATATGTTATGTAAGGTGTCAGTCCGTCCATGTAATTGTGGTAGAATTTCATAACATGGTACATTTTGTTTGCATAGATGACACGCCTCTACCGGCTGAAGGCGAAGAACAGTATACGTACCTGCCGATAGATATGCAGATCAACACGAGAGGTATTATTTTAATATATTTGTGTAATAATTCTGCTTGTGTATGTACTTTTGATTTGATGAATATTTTTATTGTGCTATTATCATAACTGCTGCATGACATTTGGCTTTCAGTATATGCAGTCAGATAATAATTTTATGTGCAATGTAGCAGTAATTTTTTTGAAGAAATGTTTGTACCAGTAGATAATCTAATTTAATTTATATTCTTTACATTTCAGGTGGCGGTGCAATAGCAAATGCGGATTCTTCCCTGGATTCGCTGCACAGTGATCCGAGTACGAAGAGTACAAATAGCGGATCACGTGAACGCTCTTCACTGCACACGTTCCATCCTTGTTCATCTCACACCTGTACAATGGCACATGAGCATCAGTTGCAATCAGGGGAATCTTCTACATTGCCGCAGGTAAATTCACTGACTTGTTGCCTTACTTCTGGTGAATTTGGTATAAGACATTTGTGTTAAAATTGTTTTAAGTTCAAGAGCGAAACGAGAAATCTCTTTTCTATGTTTGCTTGCCTGGTTTAAGTGTAATAGAATAGTCAATAGTTGCCATGGGAATGATCTTTGTGTAGTTTTTTCATTGTTAGCTTAATGCTCTTTGTTTAAAAATGTAAACACAACAGAATTTAAATGTTGCATTTTTACGTCTTTATGCTTTACTTCTCAAATATAGACCAAGTAGCCTTTAATTAATTCATTAATATTTCTCTAGAAGATACCTAAAATATTTAGGAGAAAATTCTGCTGAATTTAGGAACTATTGAGAAGTGTCCAAAAATCCAACGTTGACTTGCTAAGTAATAGCTGGACTGATTTGTGCTTTCCAGGGTTACATATCAGTGAAAGAAATTTGCCGCCATCCATTAAAACCTCCTGACCATTACGGCAGTGAGAGTTCCTCTAGTTACAGTACTGCCACCTTTCCTAGAAAGCAGTCGTCAACGGTAACAGCTTCTGAAACAGTGCGATGGAGCACGGGAGAGCTCATTTTATCACCATATACTAAAGGTGGGTCAGTGAAGCAGTGTTTTCAACTTTGTACAAAGTAATGCTGTGTAGTGTGGCTATGTCCGAAATTTATGCGCAATAGCAATGTCAACTGCGACATTGTTTGTGAAACGATGACTTTGCTCAGGTTGCTTACTGACATTAATTTATGCTAACCATATTAGATATACATTTTGTAGTCAAGAATAGGACAGTAACTTATTTCTTATGAGGAGATGTAAATCTGTAGGTACAAAACTAGTTTCCTCTGTTTCTGTATCTTTCTTGAATTTTTCATTAATTAATAAGTATTTTAATTTGCATACCATAATTTTTAGATGTTATGTATAGACATTAATGTTTGGAATGAAAAATCTTCAGTTTTCCATAATAATCTTTTAAGTACAGATGTACTCTTGCATCAAAGAAAGTTTCCTGGGATGTCAAATGACATTGTATGGACAACAGCTTGTTGACCCTCATAGGACATTGTTTTATTTTTTCATAATATTGTAAAGTGACATATCAGTATTTGTGTATTTTAATATACAACTTTTCTTGTAAAGTGGATGAGTTTATGTGAGTTTAAATCACGAGTACACAGATTAAGTAAATCAAGAAGAGATTAGTGCTGTGTTGTTTTTCATTAGTATCACATAACGTTTAATTTGTTGCGCAGATGTGGAAGATGTACCGTCACAGTCTCACGATTCTCCGCTTTCTATTGAACAATGTGAAAGTGTTAGTAACAATTCGTCACCATCCCACAATGCAGTGCAACTTTCGGCAAGTGAACACATGGCGTTGGCACGACAGGAACTTACTGTATAGCATTGTTCACATCATGGACCATTGTTATTGTTGTTATACTTTGTTTACCCCAAAACCTAGTCGATATTTTTGTATATAGCTCAATGTCGTTAGTTTTCAGTGTCGCAATTTGTCTTGTTTCCATGATGTGTGAACAGACCCTTACCAAGAAAGTGCAGGTGTGTCTGTGATGTGTGAATGATCTTTATCAAGTTAACGTAGCCGGTGTTAGTGTTAAAACATGTTGTAAATATACGAATGTAGATGTTTTATAGCGTAAATCATGGATTTCTGAATCAAACCCATTATATAAATTATATTTACATTAGAAAGATTTTGAGATGAGGCATTTTATAGTAATGAGATGATTTATCACTGCCAAAGATGTTCAAGTACCAAATTGCATCTCTAATGATTAATCACTGTAAATCATTAATCTATTGATTGTTTTTGCTCTAAGTTAAGTAAATAATTAGCAGTAGTATCTCGCAGCTTTATGCACAGTACTTGCGCTTTGATTCAAGTTTTTGTGCGCCCGTTACCCAATCATGTTGTTATTGAGTTGTACTTTAATATTCGCCTGTATTTTTAGGTTTAAATTATTGATGCTCAAATATAATCATGCTTGTATGATCAGTTAATGCATATACAGCTGACATGTTGAGAAGATATTATTGTCCAATTTAATAATTGTTTTCAGAAACCAGTCGATGTACAAATACACGTGAATAGAGCGATGATGTCTTACACTGTATGTAGACTAAGGCACTGATTGTGGTGCTTTTGCTGTTAGTGATTTGGCTGTTTTAACATTCCTTCATATAGTCTCATTATGTAAGATTTACAGATTGTTTCGCGAGCGAGAACAAACTTGTATAAAAATTTTGTACATAATGTAAATAGTAATTAGAAGTAGAGATATTATTTTGTAAATATTGATGCCATTCACGTCTTAGAAGATTTGGCTGCCGTCATTGTGGCCTGTGACATGTCATTTCGCTGGTTTTTGAAGAATTAAAAGTATTTTAAACGTCCAAAAAGAATTTTCTGCTTTGTTTTTTTTTAGTTTTAATTTATATAGGTAGGCCCATTTTATTTAAAACGATGTAAAAGCGAATCATTTTACCTGCTTTTGCGAATCACTTTTGCAGCGCTTTCTGATTAGGCAAATTATGGCTGTTCATTATCACTATAGGCAAAAACCATATTTATTAACGCCTTCAAGTTCATAACTGTTTGTGGTGCATTAGTATTTTAAAGTTATAATCACCCGTTTTCAGCACTGTTCATTGTTTGTTCCTTCCTTCCATTTCCTAGTTAAACACTGTTGTTTTCTATTTACTGGAATTATGGAAAATTGAGCATTATGGTTTGCACTTAGTTAAAACGTCTTATTTCCTGTAGTTCCCATTATTACAGTGCACAGTGGTGTCCCTTGCAGTAGATAAAGCTAAAGGTTTGTTTGAAACTTGGAAAAGAGTTGTTGCTAACAAAAGTTATTTAATTATATTTCCTTATTTTATTCAGTACAATGAAGGAGAGTTTCTGATTATTGTTATGGCCTACATTTAAGTTATAAATGCAGTGCTTTGTTTTCACTTGGTTAGGTCATTATGTACAGTCCAGCAGTCCTGAACACCTTCCCCTATACTTAATATTGTTGTATAAAAGATGTATGTAAAGAAATACTTTATTTACAAGTTTGTATAGAATTACTGTATAGTGTGTACTTTTAAGTGGTAATTTTGTATAGCATCATAATAAATCAATAAGTGTACTGAAAAATTTGTTTTGATTATAGACTACCGGGTGCCTGCACTAATATCTAAACATTGCTTGGAATGTACATTCAGTATACCCATTAAGCGGCTTTCAGTCTGTAAAGCTATAAGAAACGTAAAGAAAGAATTTACATGGTACAGTATATTTTATTCACTCTGCTACAGTTCGGTGAGGCACATGCGCTATTGTAGAAATGAATACAGCAGTTTTTATATACAGCAAAACACGAAGAACACAACAAAGCTGAATTTTCAGTAGTCAGATATATGCGAGGTCTTACCTCAAAACCACAAGTTTTATGATTACAATTTTGACAAACGTACTACGAAAATGAAATTTCATAAACGTAAAACTGAACTAAGTGAATTAAAAGGTGTTCATATAAACAATACTTATTAATTTACACACCCTGAGATGTTATATTCTGAACAGGAAGTAGGTGGTTCAAGCATATAGGATTGCTTTTAAGGTGAATAGGAAATAAGGTGCATTTGGAAAGCTAATGTTGCCATTTTGGTGAAAACAGTGTCTGCAGTGTTTTACGTCAACCTCCTTAAAAACAAACAACGTCTACATAAGTAGCAATTTGGGTCGAGTTTCTCAATTAAAAATACAGGTTAGCACTTTGAACCAAAATGTTCATGACTTCAAGAACCGTAATGTCACAAGCTTGCGTTGCGCCTGTAGGTCACTTGGTATTTTTTCGTTTTACATTAACAATAATGCTTATCTCTGGAAACTTGTCCAATAAGTACACGAGCATTTGTTTTCCCAATGCACCTATGCAACAAATCGTAGTCATGGCAACACAACACCATGAACCTTGTTACAAATGAATCAACTATGACTTGGTCATTCCCTGACAAACTACAAGGGTATGCTATATGCGATCACAGTTAACTTGCTCCTGTAGCCTATTCACACTGAAAGGCTGTGTAGTGCATTTACCCAGCACGACTGCTTGGTCCTGTTAAACAGTTATATTAAAACGAAGTCAGAAACAACAGACAGAAACAAATATTTTGTTTAGTAGGAAAAGTAATATGAAAAGCATTAAAATTATTTTTTCAAAAGACTGTTAAGTTCTGTAATGGAGCGAATGTTTACTGAAACATCAGTACAGTTCAATTTGCTTTTTTTAATATCACGAGCTTCAAAATCTCCATTATAAAAAAATAACAAGTTTCCATGGGCAACCAGAGTAATGAACCCATTATAATTACAAATTTTTTTACCAACATTTATCAAATGTTGGTGTCAGTCTCAACTTAAGTGTGATAAAAGGCATCACATGTGGCACTTAGGTATTTTCCAGAAACACTTGGCAAAACAACATTTTGGACATAACATTCGTTAACTGGAAAACAAATAACAAGTTATCTTTATTTTTTTGAACTAATACAGGCATTATTTTAACGGGCTTAAACCGGCTTAAGTAATCCATCTGAGTAAACCAGCCAGTACAAGTAAACAGACTCAGTGTGAAAAGGCTACACATCACACGACACACTATCACTTCATATAGTTCTCTGCATCTTCAGTCAATATTTTCGCAGAGGTCTTTGCGTCATGGAAGAGCGTGTGAGTTTCTTCGACCTCCTCTCGTGTGATCTCCTCTTTGGCATTGATTTTAGCCAGCATGTTGGCTGGAGTCATCAGCTGTACTGAGTATCTACAAATAAATGACCAGAAATATTCAGCATTCAGTTTTACAGGTAAATGTAATAAACTGAGACACGTAGACAAGTTAAACAATTACTAACTAAAATAAATGTTAATAATTCTACATCCAGTCAGTTAACACTTCCTGTGTAATTTCTATTTCTATCATTATCAAATGGCAGGATTTATTTATAAAAATTCGCCACACTGCAAGCTGGTGTCCAGCACTCACTGGCAGGGCCTACTTGTGGCGTTGCCGGAAGCAGTGGCATAGTGTGGGGTGTGCGTGATGCGCAGACTGCACAGGGCAACCAACACTTGCTGTCAATAAGGCCCGGGGAAATTTAATTTTATCGCACACATGGTTGGAAATATTATAATTTTTTTTGTTTATAAAGTTACCTAGCACAGCCACATAAAGCACATTTTTTAATTCAAAATGTAAAACTCAATAATTATTACAACATTATTGTTTCGGTGAAGGCGCAGCCATGTTTCTCTACAGCTAACTCTCAGCATTTCTCACGAGGTTGGCGTTACGTGGCCGACCTTCTTGATTTGATTGCAAACTTTGGTTGAAATCCATTGAATGCATGTGGCTTTGACAGCGCAAGTATCACAATGAGCATTCACAGACTCTCACTGGCAATTCTTTCTATTGAAAGAGAGTTTACCCGAACCACTTGATGTTAAAGAAATCGTATGAAGACTTTGCAATTCGAAAAGTCAGAAAGTTAAACATCTAGTGCTTTCATATTTTCGTTAAGACGAATACCTTAGTCTTTCTATGAATACACTCATATCTCGGTTTGCCACACCTTGCTTCTACGGATAACGGATGAATCGGACAAAATCTGGACCGTTAAAAAGTCTCACATAATATGGACACAGTCAGTAGTTGGCGCGCACAAATTTGTGGCCACTCATCTATGCACCTCGCCTCAAATGCTTCTATCTACTTTCTTATGTTAGTATTTATAGAACAAATCTATGCATAAAAAACTATACAGAACAGTCTTTTACAAGGTACTATACTTCATCAGCTTAACATATTATCTTAAACAAGCTTTTTTACAGTTTCATTTGTGTCAGCTTGTTATTATGAAATCATTATATAGAGATATAACTGGGCACTGATTCAAGCAAAGTGAAATAAAACCTTAAAAACTCAAGATGTAGATTTGAGCATTTGCATACAAAGAACAATAACTATTTTGGTGTGGCCCTTGCACTGCCACATCAATGAAATAATGAAATATCACGTAGTAATAAAAGTCCTGGAATAGTTTTTCATGCCAGCACTTGTAAGCAAGCATTAATTAAATAAAACACTTCAGGCACAAACCTAAGCGTTGAGGACACGCCAATTTCTCCTAAACTATTAAACGCTTCGTCTGATACCTGCAGTCCTTCAGTTTGTGCTCGTATTCGCAAGATCTGAAATGCAAAAAAATCAGCAAACTGTTACATTTGCTTTGCAGAAAAACACTTTTTCGCTATGGGCATCATTCCGTAGTGTTTAAAGAAAAAAGAAAATGGAAAACACAAGGTGACCAAATTTGAGCAATAAATTCTCATTAACCCGAGCAGCAACAACCTAACTTCATAGAAAACTTTACGGTATTCACCTGTCTTAAAGGACAGAGAAAACCCTTTACTCACATAAAGCTAAAAAAATGTCTTGAAATTTTGTATTGCCTACATACTGTCTTATTGTGCACAGACCTAATTTTAGTTAATAAGTTATATAAAACTGGAAAATTTAGTTGCAGCCATTTCGATGTTAGGTTGTTTGTAACAAGTTTAGATAACATTGTGCAAAGTTTGAAAGAAAGAATTTGTAGCGCACACTTCACTAACTAAGCAAAGTATCCTGTCATGTCAATAAGATTAATAATGTGTTTTTGGCGAGTCAGTGGTGCACACTGGAAAGGTGAGTCAGAAACATTTTACTAGCTGGTGCAAACATTTTAAATTACTAATAATTTTCTTTTCTAGTTACACAAGTCTTTCAAACAGGTAAGCAACGTAATATAACTATAACTTTGCATGGAAATTTTTTTTGGGACATTCTTTAAAATCACATTTTCTTCCCCTTTAACTCTTCTACTGTCCAATATTATTAGAACTAGTCCAGTATGTGAAGTGTTGGGTTGCTAACTTATTTGGTTTTTTTTGCTTAAGTGTCTTGGTATGTCATTTAGAACACCATTTATCATGGCTATAGATTTCATTTTATAGTAAAAATTTGGAATATTGAGTAACTCTATTGTGATGCCAACCACAAAAACTGACTGAAAACTTATTATCAAGCAAAAGGAGAACCACATCATGGTTTTACTGAGTCACTCCGCAAGCATGTAACCCAAAAATGTGTCTTGTATGGTAACAGGAGCAGAACAGATGTCATGACTCCAGGTAATAAAGTAACAGGTAAAAACGTCTTGGGAAAAAATGCACAGTAAACAAAATAATCCTAACTCTAACATAAACCCTAAGCATAACACTAACCCTAACCCTAGCCAAAATTGTGACTTTTCCTAGCTAAAACGTTAATTTTTTTCCGTGACCTTTTCCTGTAAGTTTATTACTGGTCACCAACGTCATAGATGATCAAAATTAAACAATGATAGTTTCAATTGAAAGAAATAATGTTGAAATGACAGCTGAGTGAACGTTTACGTAAACCAGTTAAAAGAAAGTGACTATTCCAAATCATAAACATGCCTGTATCATTTCCTCCTGTGAGTACGGGAGAGTACGTATAATCATCACCCGGTCAAGGAGATCTAACGGAATGCCATGAGGAGAAACAATGTCTTCGGTACCTCTGCAAGTGTGGAAATAAATGCAATAAAACACGAAAGCTCAAGTCTTGCTTACTTTGGTAAATAAGCAATGCTAAACAATTACAACTATGTTAAATATTAAATAAAATTTACCAAATCGTTTTTTTGAAATGCCTTATTTCTGGAGAATTCTGGATAAAACTCATCATTCTCTATATATTATTTTATATATGTTAAAATCTGAAAACACTACATCAAATAACTTAAAAATATCTCATTAAAATTTGGAAATATTTTAACATATTAAAAAAAGCTAATTAAAATACCTGATTGTGCAACGTCCTCTATTGGTGGCAAAAACAACAATTGGAGAAATACTCGACTCCAGTGCTCTATGGAGATATGTGAAGCATTCTATGTCAAGCATGTGAACTTCGTCTACAAACAGCACACCCGGAACAAGCTCTGCAACGCCCTGGTCAATATACCGGTTGACCACCTTGTTGATTTCTTGGCGTAATTTGTCTAGCAAATAGAAAAATGAAACAATAATAAGATAAAAGAAACACAGCTAATTCTGGATGACATAAAACTCAGCATACAAATATCTGAGATGAAGAAATGTAGATGACACCATGTTGAAAAACTGTACGAGCTTTATGAATCTCACAAATATATATATTAAACTCTCTATCATACACATTTGGTGTTATAGGAAAGAAAAAATCTAACAAAAACTAATCTAACAATGATACTGGCACAGAGATGATTAATCAGTATTATGCATGCAGGTGCAGTGCAAACTAAGAAAGAAAAAAATACAGGATACAACAGATACAGGATAAAAGGCAAAAATAAATTCACTATGCATGAATATCATAATGGGATTGTACGATTCAGCTAACGACTAAAATTACGTACTGATTTCATGTTAGCCAAGACATCAAAACATCTGAAGTCAAAACATCATTTAGTTATTAGCTTACAAAAAGATAGAAAAAATACCTGTTATTTCAGAAAAAATACCTGTTATTTCAGAAAAAATACCTGTTATTTCTGTTTTCTTGGGTTTCATCAACTGACCCATCATAGACAGTATATCCTGACCTCCTTGTGGTTGAGCATTGGCAACATCTAAGTCATGTAAAGTGACGTCTTGCACAACTTCCTTCTTCTTGTGAACATCACCTTTCGGTAGAGGAACATACTCTTCTGCTTCCAGATCAAATTCTGTAGCGTATGTATCAGAACGGCCTTGTCGCTGAAAACCAAGAAAAATAAAAGTAGATTGAATACGCAGGTACATGTACTGCAGCCATATTGTCACATACGTGATAAGGTAATACACACTACTTACATGACAAATAGCAATCATACACTACTGTACAAACGTTTTGCATTATGTACCAAGTTCTTAAAACATACACTCAATTAACTATAAATATTAGCAGTAAATTTATAATGAATTTTCACACAAAGAACCACTAGCCCCATTTTCCAGATGCTATCAATGCTATCTTAATAAAATTTTGGCAATTATGATAGAACAATTTCCAAAACTATTTAAGCTTGCTTAGTAAGACAGATCAATCATTGATCTTTTTTATTTACCACTAACTATATTGTCACTTAGTAACGAGCTATCAGCCATAATAGAGGGTTTTTAAGTTTTTTGGTAACAATTACCTTCACAGCTCCGCTGTTTGCCTCAATGTAGATTACGTCTCCTGTTTCTACTTTCTCTTTTTGAAGACTCTCATAAATGGACGGGTCAAGTTTCAACTGCTTCACACCCTTCGCTGTTTTCAAGCCAATGATAACATGGCTAACAGTTTTTCCGTAACCTAACAAGGAATGTGTAATTCTTTCAATATCACTGAAAGTGTAAACCATTAATGAATGAACAATTATTTAATATCATGTAGGTCAGAATAAAAATTAGTAAAAGGACCTATGACACTCAGGTGGTTAAAAAGAAAACATTGGAGTAAAATCCTTGGCTCATAGTTTCCAATGCCTCCAAGCTGCACTTTACCTTATGCTTATTTACCCAACAAAGTGAAGATTCATCGGTTTACCTAGTTACACTAATTAAATTACTGTCAACTCAAAATATATAAATGGGGTCAAAATGACACAAAATGATGGAGGCAAAACAACAATAAGGGAGTAAGTTCATCTCATATTAACTGCCCTTTACTTTGTTCAAAAACAAAACTAAAAATTCATTAACTAAATGAACAGACTAAAATCAACTAATAATATAATGTAGTATATTATAACATGATATAATATAATAGTGCAATAAAATTAACCAGTTTTTCTCTAAATATATTTAAATCTAAAAATAGTATGACATTCATATAAACAATAAACAATACAGTTGAATTTTATAATAACTCTTAAAGGTAGACCGGACGATTGTTTAAACTCAATCTTTTAATTTATTGTCCAAAACATACATTTTCTTGCCTATAAAAGTTAACAATTGTTCCTTATATTTGAATAATTAGTTTAGAAAGTTAATTAATGGCAACCGAACATAGCTATTGCTTACGTCAGAAACTAACCACAGTTTGTGCAATGGCAGGCGTCTTCCCTTGCACATCAAGCACATTTGCGTAAGTGTTACAGTACTGCATAAACGCATGATGTCACGAAAAATGGGCTTTACATCATATGACGTCATGAAACTAACACTGCATTTCATGATCATGGTTATCACGGTACCGCCTTCTATTTGTCGGCCACGCGCACGTGACAAAAAGGTGCCACTGCCAATCTTAGTAGATTCACTAAGCCGCGCGTAGCTTTGAAAGTTTAACGAAATTTGAGTATCCAAGGTAATTATTATTTAATCTAAGCTTTGATTTAAAATAAGCTATTGTAGTTTTCAAATATTTTAGAGCATTCTTTATTCTGAACTCGTGCTTACACAATCATCCGGTTTTTCTTTAAAGAGCAAAATGAAATTAATTAACTTGAACTTGAGGTACAACAAGTGAAATCACTTATTAGAAAACCAAATCAACATAATAAAATTGATAAAAAATCATACATGTAACAACTGCTTCAATTTAAAAATGTTTGACGGAATCAAAAATACTTAACAGACTTGTTTAAATTTGGACAAAATTAGTTTGTATGCACAGGGCATGCTGACAGACACACACTGGTTTAATAATACTTGATTTAAATCATACTGCATTATATCTTACCACCCATGGGGTTCTCTGTTTCACATGGAGACAACTCAGTCACTTCCCCTTCATAAACCTCCTTCACTTCCTTGATGCGGAGTCCAATTGCACGTCGGAAGTTTTCCATAAGTACCTCTGTCTTCTTAATCTCAGAGGAATAGACCTCGCTCCCGACCATGGGACAAAACGGGACTTTGTTGCCGAGTTCTTGTGCAACTGCCAGTGCCAAAGCCGTCTTCAACAAAAAGCAAAGAAAAACTACGAAAACAATTTCTCATTTTATTAATATGATAAAGAAAGTGTGCAGCGCTCTGCCGCCTCGAAATGTCTAATTAAATGAGCAACTGAGTCTCGAGGACCCAAGTGCAAAAATGTTGCTGACGTTTTCAATTCTGCTCAAGCTGTAAGATTGCAAGCCAGTTGCAAAAGAGAACATTGATTTACCGTATTTTCCCGTGTATAAGAGACCCTTTTTTGCTCAGAATTTTCACTTTAAAAATAGGGGGTCTCTTATACATGGGAGTAAGTCTTTTCAATAAGATGCATAAATTGTGACACTAATGATTTTAAAGAAATAAGTGCTCTACAACTGTTTTGCGTGTCGCGTTCGACTATGAAGCGGTTGTAAGCAATACAAGCATCGTGACACAGGCATTATCTCCTCGTTTTCTCTTTTCCTGTTACAGGTTTGCAGGTACGCACTTTAATATATACCAGTACTCTTTTTCTACAACACATTAACTGGTTTTATTTTGTTTTCAGTACCGCACTGAGTTGAAAAAAGTTGTACTTTACCCTCTAAAAATGTCCGTCTGAAAAAACTTTTTTCCAGAATTTTTGCCTAAAAATTGAAGGGGTCTCTTATACACAAGGGTCTCTTATACACGGGAAAATACGGTATATCCTCGTCCTGTAGGTCGAAACTGCAAAAGCATGCATTTATACACATTGATACATAAATCTCATTGTGCTGTGCATTCATTCATTAAGCTATGGCTGGCTATTAGGGAGCAGTAAGTAAAGACTACGTAAAATGTTTGTGAATTAATTCACTCACTTTTGACTATGGAGGTGCAAAATAGGTTTCACTAGGCTGTTGTTGTTATTATTAAGGTTTTTGATGTTGTCACTCTCATTGTTGCCATCATCATCGCCATAGGTGGTGATAGTAGTAAGGTGTGGTGGTATGTTATTGCATGGTGTAGATGGTATAGCGTGGTGTGGTGTAAGTAGCATGTGTATGGTGTGGGTTGTCATTATAGGTTTATGTGCAAAATCCTTTTATATGGTTTAGCTAGTACATTTAATAATAAACTAATTCTAATCATACAATATTGATATTTATTATTATGCCCACAAATACATGTAATGTGTTACACCTGTTAAATGGGTCAAAACAACGAAGTTGAAAATTTATAACTTTAATAATTAAAAAGCAAGGTAGTTAAAGATTAAACATTTAAGTAACAATAAAAGCAACAGTAACAGCTAAAAGCCGAAAGTTAAGCAATATCCGCATGGAGCACCTTACCTTGCCAGTCCCTGGGGGTCCAGCCAACAAAACTGCTCTTCCCGCCATCTTCTTAGCTTTGATTAACTCCACAACGATTCCTGCAGCCTGGAAATATGAAAACATGAATTCCTCTACCTTGCCATTTTGTAGCTAAGAAATAATACTTTCTTCATAAGTATCAAAATCAAATGCAAAATATCAGACAACTGAATCACAACAAAAAATTACCTTCCCTTACATTTTTGAATAGCAACCAATTTTTTTTCAATGCTTAAATGCTTAACGTGTGAAAATGATTATGACAAAATTAAAATTATAGCCGAAAAATTAACAATATTTAACAAGTAGTACATTGTAAGACCTTGTGAATGTACATGTGGAGCAAAATAGTTTATAACATCAAAAATTTCACTTAGACAGAGCTTGAATATATTAAATGAGAAATGCTTACAGTTTCACATTTAATATTTTTAAAAAGCATAGTTTACTAAAAATAAAAAGATGAAAGGGTCAGCATACAGCTGCTATAACAAAACGTAAGTTGAAGGCAAACAAAATTCTATTGCAACCAAAGCGATTAAAAAATGCGAGTACTATAATTTCACTTCTAGTTCACCTTAGTTTACAACAAAGTGTATCTGTATCTGTAATTTCACCTAATTGTAATGAGCAGAGCACTAGACCAAGACTATCTTTTTTATTATTCCTCACTGAGTCACTGTTTTTCACTTTATTTTTATATAAATCTGAAAAGCTGAAACAAATAAGTTCATAGCCACTCATTACTGAAAGTCACCATGGATTCTCTTTAGTTGCGAAAAGGTAACAAGCAATTACTGTTTGTTTATTAGTAAACTTTTTCTAAGGCATTCAAAACCTTGGCACAAAAGCTTAGTACATAACCCTTATGTATCCCTAACTCATTTTAAACACAAAAGATTAGTTTCCAGATGCTTGGTGACTTATGCTTTTTATATAAATGGCAAACTGCAGAATCTAACGCTAAAGGGAAAGGCCTACCCACTAAAGCTGAATGATGGTAGCATGACTGAACCTAGTCAAGTGAATTTTTACATCTAAGTACCCACATTAGAAGGGGGTACATAGTAACCAAAGGAGACACTGAAAAATTGTGGGCCAACTGGGATTTGTACCCAGAGCCTTCCTGTTTACATAGTAGATTGCTGTACCAGTTGAGCTATTGCCTATTGGCCTAACCTAGCAGAGCTGGTCTGAATTTTCACTGCCATACCACTAATTAGAGCCACCTAGTCCCACTAGTGATATATCACTATATTTTGAATACACTCAACAGTGGGAGTTCAAGGAATTGACCATAAAGCTTTTGCATCTTTTTGTAAGGTATCCAGAACACACACTAGGAAAGACACACATACAGGAACTAGACAGCTATTTTTCTTCTGGTAAAAATAGTAGAAAAGCTTATCGTATACAAATTGTTGTTACCTCCCGAGCCAGCTCTTGCCCGACGAGTCCAGATGCAGCTGTGATAGCTGTACCATTCTCATCCAAGCCTAAGCCTTTCACATGACTGTGTGCAGCAATACGCTGAGTTTTTGTTGTGCTTTTGACTTCTTCAATTTTCATGTCTGTTTGTCAACAACTGTTCCACGTGTAGGTGCAAATAGAAAATATAATAAAATTTTGAATGCTCTATCTAAGCCAAGTGAAAGTAACTTTAAAAAACCTATTGATTAGGTAGAGCTTTCCAGTCTTACTCAATTCAAGTACCAAAACTTTAAATGGCACATTAAAATAGTGATATTTCTGATAGAGTGCCAGAACCTGGTAACTTTTAGTTCTTCACCCAACGTTCACTACTCAATTATTTTTGAGCTCTACTAATCACCACATAACACTGAATAAGATCAACAAACTTCAGCTAGCTATGTAAGCTTGTCATCTAGTTTTCGTTTTATTACAAAAGCATTATAAAATTTCAGCATGAATAATTGATCAATGACAGTCGAGAATGATGTCAAATTTTCAACTCACTTAATGACTTATTAATGGGTTATGTCTTATGTTTGTTAAACATTTTGCCTACTTCTATTCTCTGAAATTTAATTATTACCAAACTTCAGCTGAAAAACGACCACTGCTTTTTAAACAGCTTAGGCCGTGGGCTCCTGAACTATCTACAAAAGTTCCACATTTGATGAAGATGACAAATATAAGCACCCTATCGAAGCGCGGCAGCAATACGCAACTGATTATCATCTAAACGCAGACGCAATGAAGGGATACATTTTTTACTTACTAGCTGTAAGCTTACTTGTTTCGAAGCCTCACTAGGTATCCCTTTATATTTTCCAAGAACTTTCTTTTATTCTGTACTTATTTAGATTTCACTTCGCACGCTTTTTACAAGACCGGCAACAACACTAAAAGCTTTTCACGAAAAATCTTTACATTTTGTGTCCATGTTCAATTCGTCACAGTAATTTCAGCTTTTTCGGGCGACAAATACATTCAAGCAGGCGCTTACTGGCATATTCATTGAAAAGAAATAATTGTAAGAATGTCTCAGAAATGGAGAAATACCTGTAATGCATAAATATAAGTACTTATAAGGGACAAGATAACAACAGCAAAAACATAGTTGATAAAAATAACAATGAAAGTTGCAATCATAGAACATAAAAATTATGGCCAGGCTGTTTGTGTATCAAATGATGATAATTTTCTTTCCAAAAAGTAAAATAATAGTGCCGGTGAGGCACGGACGAATATCTGGAAGTGAGAATAAAAAATTTAAAATACCATTTAGGACAAATGTTATTACGCATGGACCAGCAACTTAGAAAGAGAGTTGATTATAGATTTTTTTGATGTTTCATTACCATAAATTCTAATTTATTAGAATTTCTAATAAACCCACATGATTAAAGATTGGCTAAGCAAGTATTATCAGACCAAATACACAATAAAAAGGTTGGTATGATGAACTATAGATATAACAGATTATAATCAGATACACAAATAAATAAAATCTGAATGTAAAAAATGATTAAAGGTAAAATACTCGTAAGGTAAATCTTGAATTTAAATTAAAAACAAATGGTATGACCACATTAATCAAGCATTCTTGAAATGCAGTGAATTTGAAATACACTTAAGAAATTATAATTTTCAAATAATGGGAGCACTAACTGTTATGTACACGAAACTGTTGTCGTGCAATGCCTACAAAATTTTTTGCCTTGATTATGTTGGTTATGAGGATTTAATTGCCAGAGCAGATCGAGGTGTTGAGTTTGCAATTTCTGTTGTTAGTTTCGTTTTCGTGAAATGTTCTGATCGTGTGAATGATATATAAAATTATTTTTTACGTGATTATTAAGTTCTATTACTTTTATTCTATTCTAATTATATAACAATATTAGTATAAGGTGATATAATATGTATATATGTATGCATATGTGTACGTGCATTTTATAATATCAGTGTGGTTTCCAAAAAAAGTAAGTCACTATAATTTATGAAGGTGAGCCTCACTATAAGGGAGGTTAAATACCATTACAAAAATTCGCATAAAGATTATTTGAGTAGTTCTTTGTGTAAAGCTGATATAAATGTATGGTGGGTTAATACCACGAGACTGAAAAAATTCAGAGAATTTCTGAATCGTGCAAAGAGCAATCAGCAGTTCTGAATTCACTGAATATCATAAGGAGCAAGGAAGAAAAGTATATCGAATTATTAGTAAGAAATTGTTGTATGATTTGGTTGAAAAATTGGAGATGTAAAGTTTATTGTTTTGAAAAATGGCTTGCTTATAATATTAAGATAAAATGGCGCTGAAGAAACCGCCACACCCTAAAGTACTGTGTTAGAGCTGTTGCAAAAGAATTCCAGCCTGCTGGCGTCAAGGGATATAAGCAAGAGTGCAGGCAGAAGCGAGTGAGTTGATTACTGGCCATCAATTTGAATAAACGTGTATAATATATAAATTCTTAGTAATGAGGTTACAGTTGAGGGCTCTTTCCCATTATGAATTACAAAACTCGCCAAAAAGCTAGTGATGTCAGCTCCAATGAAGAAAGCAAAATATTTAAACTGTTAATATACTAAAGATTCCAGATAGCAATTTATGGCGAATTACTTGTATGCAGTTCTATTGCAATAATTAACTCTCATATGCAGAACGCAAATGTAAGATTGTGATCATGTATATGAATGTCTTATTTCCTTCAATAACCCTAGCTGTTTAGCCTACATGCAACATAACGCGCATCACAACTTAACCCCTAACTTAAAGATTAAAGAAATGAGGCAGTGCAAATTGATCTCGCATTCGCTAGAAATATCTGGTGACATAGTCGTGAAGAATATGCTTTTAGCAGTGCGTTTCTGAGCTACCAAATCGAATCGTTGAATTAATACAGTTATTTCTACTGGTCGAAGGAGTGGTTAATGCTTAGTCAGTTTTTCTCGTTAATATAATTAGAATCATAAGATTTGTATTGAATAGTGTTTGGCTGTTTTCTCGATATGGTTGATAATCTTCGCTAGTAGCAGAAATTCTGCACATACCCTTTTCGGTTCTTTTGACATGGCGCATAACGGCGATTCAGCATTGGAAGATAAAGTAAATTATAGAATTTTTATTTCGTCGATCCCTATCCAAGTCGGTACTGGAAAACAAGATGTAACCTCTGCAGATTCGCGTGTTGACCTCTACATTGCTTCATTGACGAAATATTTGGCTAGTTACATTTGGCAAAATGAAAATTTCACTCTTTCTCCAGCAGATATGCAAAATGTGGACTCTTTTCCTTTACATCTATATGGTTGTACAAAAGTAGGAGATTACATAGAAGATGAGTGGTTTATTGTGTTTCTTCTTTTGGAACTTTCAAAAGAGTATCTGGACATTGTCATTCAAGTCAATGACGTTGATGGTGAATTTTTACTAATAGAAGCTGCAGATCACCTTCCATCATGGTTAAATCCTGAAAGCAGTATTAATCGTGTCTACATTCATGAAGGTGAAGTGCATATTATACCGAAGTCCAACAGTTCTGGCAACATTGGTATTCCTTTGAAAAACCCGGTTTCGATCTCACAAGCAGTTGATATGATACTCAAACATACACATATGACCAAGGCTTCCACTAAAATACAAGAGGCGGTTAAACGAAGAGTAGCACAGTATCCAGCCAAATTGTCTGAGATCAAGCAACGAGCACATTGTTATCTCCCTGCTGCTGCTGTGGCACTTTTACAGACTGATCCACACCTCATATCAGCAGTTGTAAGAGCATTTTGTCAGCGTGATTCTAGTCATAAAAATGTTTGTAAAGTGATGAGACATTTTCCTCCAGAAACTCGAGTTATGACTGAAGTGATGTTTAGTCGAAATTTATACGCACAGTTGAGGCAACAACGGTATGAGCCAGATCACATAGTAGGTTGGAATATTCCTACACCTAATAGCCCTCGATATATATCATATGATCTTGGTATGAAACTTGCCTGTGGCTTTGAGATTCTGCTCTCGGAGGGCACAAAGTTAGAAGCACTGCAAGGCAACACAAGTTTTGATCAGCATGAAGTTAGTGTGATTCGCTGGAACCGATATTTAGAAAAGCTAAAAGAAACTGGTTACTTTAAGAACGAGGTTGAAGGGTCAGTTCAGTTCCAGAAGCTGTTGTCTGAGTCGCGCAAAATTTACGAGGTTGCCGTACGTGGTCACATAGGTAATATATCTGGGAAAATAGCAGCTCAGTTTGCTCATTTGGATTACGATATGGATGTGCTTAAACAGCAGGAGAAAAGGTTAAAGCCACCAGATAGTGAGGATTGGCTGGAGCTAAGCCCAGATGATGTGGATCAGATTCTTGCACAGTATCAGTTTGGGGCTAGTGGGAGTGGTACAAGAACAAGTTCTCATCATCGTAAAGCCAGTGGTGATTCTGCCACAAAATTGTGTGGCAAGGCTAATCAAAATAAAAAAAATTCTAGTAAATCTAATATGGATTTTGACTCATTTGCCGAATCAGTCGGAAAAATTCTGGATTTCGCAATACCATTTGACAGTGATAGTGATTCTAGTTCAGGAATGAGTGGCTATGGTGAAGAGGAAGAGGATACTTTTCATAAGGAAATGAACAGACTTCAAGATGATAATTCACTGAATGATAATTTACAGGACTATATTGATATAATGGATCGTGAATTAGCAAGGGCAAATGTGGAAAGAAATGTCAGTGCATGTGCTCAGAATCTCAATGAGATTAATGAGAACAAGAAGGTAAAGGCTGTTCGGCCCAGGCAGAGGCCTTCGCAACCTCCTCCTGAGCCACCTGTACCTACATCAGTTCCATCAAGTACTTCAGAAGATTGTACCATGCTCGATGATTTTGGGGACTATCGGGCTGTAGATGTAGATTTGCAGAATCTTTTAGAAACCTATAGTGCACAGTCGAATGTGTCTGCTGACATTGCATCACGTGGACTTGCGCTACCTGAAGATCTAGATGAGACAGAGGATGAACAATAATTTTTTGTTTTTATTGATTAGGATTAAGCTAAACATTATTTGCCAAAAGAGGTGTCATTGTACTCTTTCATAATTTTCTAGTAACAATTCTACAATTTGGATTAAAAAGTTTTTTAAGAGATATTCAACTCAGTACTTACTTAATTCATTGTGTTGTGGTTAATTAGCATGAAAATTGCTGAAGTTGCTGTACAAACCAGCTTTGCAAGTTCTTTGGAATTGTTCAAAATAAAATTTATTTGATACCGCTAATTATTTCCAAAATTCCTACGATAGAAAGAAGTAACACAAGTTACACATGGT
Source organism: Tubiluchus corallicola (assembly GCA_030141605.1). Lineage (NCBI taxonomy): Eukaryota > Metazoa > Priapulida > Priapulimorpha > Priapulimorphida > Tubiluchidae > Tubiluchus > Tubiluchus corallicola. Next base: position 523,707 of record JAQGDQ010000122.1, on the reverse strand, counting down.
AGTCAGGCCAGTTATTTATTATTAGCATTTGGCCACCATTTTGTATGCTAGCTATGATAGCATTTATGGCTTTCTAATACTGTTCAGCCAAAGCTGAAAGAATGAAACATTTTTGCAATACATATGTGTGTTTTCTCAAGCTGAAGTGGTCACATAGGTCACCTGAAATGAATGAGTACCATACAGTGACATATCGACATAAATTTGAACGAACTATGAAATGGAATTTTCAAGTCACAAGCACATCAAGTTTGGCACAGCTTGTGAAAAAGTTTTATGTCTTGCTCACTAACCAGGCCCCTGCTGGTGATACCTCCATGTGTTGAAGCATTAGTAAGTCTCCTATCAAGCTGTTAGTAAGTTCACATATGTGGACTATTAGCAAGCCCACATGTTAAGCTGTCACCTTTAGACAATCTGTTTTTGTGATTTGTAAATTTCACTTAGAAGTTATGTGGTAGCCAAGTTCTTCATTTCATTTACCTGGCATTGCCGCGCACATGTCACTGAAACAGTTCAGGCTTTTACATGGATGCTTTTGCTTGAGCTGAGACATATGCCTTCGTTTCTTAAGCCTCTGCAAGCCAGCGGGTTTAGTTCTTTGGTGCAGATACAAAGTAAAAAATTCTGGTGTGCAGAATTTTTGATAGCTCACACAGTCACTTTTTTGCAGAAGGCTATGCATCATTCATTATAGGAAATTGTTACACGATAATTTAATGATTGTGTAAGTAATTTGGAATGAGGCTTTTACAGAACTTGTGTTGCTTTTTTAGCGAGGGATTTTGGTAATAACCAGCAATAAGAAGTAATTTTAATGGCAGTGTTACATGCTGAACTTGTATGAACTTTGACTGAATTTTTGACAGGATTAATGGTTTAGTGACTATCTTGAACATTTTGATAGCAATTTTGAACATTTGTATTTACATTACTATCACCTGGATGTGTTAGGTCACTTAGGTATTCTCTTTGATCCAGAAAGCATAGAGGTGTTTTCATGAACTTTGAAGCCATGTTACACAGCTACACAGTTGTAGCAGGTTTTGTCATCTTTACAGCTATTTTGGATTTTCCCATGAAAGAAAAGACATTGTATAAGGTATATCTAGGAATAATGCTAGTAAATATAGTTTTTTCTGTAAACACGATGAAGTGTATTACAACCATAAATGTTTGTTTGAATTGTGGGGAATTCAAGGTGATCTCATTAGCTGTCTGACTATTTAGACATGAAATCCTGCAATAAGAGTGAACCAACTTAGAGCATCCCCAAGCACCCCAGATAACAATTTTCTTTGGTCACAACTCTCAATTAATGATGCATGATGCAGGAAGCCAGAACAAATGATACCCGAGAGTAGCAAGGTCCCTTTTCTGGCTGCCAGCACTATAACTATAATGAGATTGTACTAGTACAGGGAACACTTTTTTGTAGTTTTTGGACATTTGCCAAAATATTTATGATTACTTACACATTGTGGGGTACAATTTTCTTAGCATACAGATTTATGTCACTGCCATTTTATGTTGTCAGCTGTATGGCAGCATTTGTAACAGAGCTTCCAACTGCTTGTGGTGTCTTATTGACATGTAGATACATTTCGTAACAATCATTTAATTGGCCGCTGTTAGCTAAAATTTCAAATAACTGCATGTGTAAGTTTTTGGTATCAATATGTAGAAAACAGTTTGATTTGGCTGAAAAATTGTATTATTGGTTTTAACCATGCTTCTCAAACCTGATGGCTTGTGATATTATTTTTTGGCTTTAGTTTTCTAGCTTTGGTAATGTGGTGTTGAGTATCACACCTTCTGGATAAAACTGATGACTGAAACTGAAAATTCAAAGTTGTCAATGTTTGCTAACATTGTGTGCTGTCTGTAGGCTTGCAGGAAACTTGTGCATTGTTGTAGATAAATATACGTATTGTGGTGATGAATGAGATTATGAAAATCACAGATAGCAAAGCCAAATGCAGCCTTGCATATGAAAAATTTTCTATGCTTGATAGTAAAATTATAGAAAAATGCTTGTGAGCTTATTTTACAACAATAATATATTAAGCATGTATTACATGTAAGCATCAAAGGACTTATAACGAGTCCTGTGATCACAGTCTTTTATTGACGCAAATCAAGGCATTGCAAATAGTTTTATACCTCAGTATTTGTTTTACCCACTTTAAAATTATGCTAGCTATTAGTTAATGTTTTATGTGCCAATAATGCTTCAGCATATATGTATAGCATAATTGTCTGTATAATAAACCATCGAATCATAGGTTGTTAATAAAAAAATTATGATAAGTGCAGGACTACTGTATACTCGTGGTTTTATGTATTTACAAGGGTAAAGTTGTGCGCAACTTGCAATCTCTACTACCCGTACAGTTTAGAGATAACTTTTTTCTCCTACTGTATAAAATTTCTATGCAATTTTGGAAATTACATACTAGATACTATGTGCAGTTGTCTGGACTTTTCAGTGATTGACCAATCAAGATTTTTGATAATGAGCCAGTTAGCATTGCTGAATCAGCAGCACATAATAAAACATTAACGTTAACTTGGCTGTAGCGGAGTATTTTGTCATGATTTGTGCACCGAGTCAATTTTATTGCAACTTTAACAACTTTCATTAAGTAAAAACCAAGTGTTTTTGTGAACTGATTCACTTGTTATTTTATTGAAATAACTGATAAAGAAAAAAGTGAAAAAAGGAATAAAAATTGTTCATTAGACAATATTAATTATTAAAAACATACACGCAGAATGGTACTGCAGTCCTGCAGCAGCTTGAGAATGTTCAAGCGTTAATTTACAACAAGAAATTACTCAGTTAATCAATAATGATAATAAGAGAAATGATAATTGTAATAATAATTTGTCTTTATTTTAGCTTGAGTTTTAGATAAACAACATAGTCTATGAAACATAAGTCTTAATTGAAGATTACTACTTCATATAACAAATAAAACCTTCATAATGATAAAATTTAATGATTGTGCTAAAATAATGGTAAATCTTTATTTAAAGTCAGTATGCGTGTACAGACGAAAAACACAAGCTCCTAAGAGCTTTTGAACCGACTGAAACAACAGTTGTTAAAAGCAGAGATGGAACTAAAAGACACAAATATATAAATTTTTATATAGATTTAAACATAATAATGCTTCCTAAAATTTTCCAAAATTACTATAAATCAGTAGCCCAGATGCACAAGTATCATACACGATTTGCTACTAACCGAACTTTCTATGTACAAAGATTTAATACTAACAAATGGCAAAAATCTCTAATTTATCAAAGCGCTTTGTTGTGGAACAGTCTGCTTAATAAACTAAAAAATGGCACCTTTACTATTTGATAATTAACTATAAATCCATTCTCATTTCTAATTATCATGTGTGACTTTCTCTGCTATGGTCTATTTCAAATAAATCATCTCTGTTAGTTTTAATGTATTCCCCTAGTACTAATCTATTAAATATAATTATATTGTCATAGTACATCTTTTCATCAAAATGTATAATTATTATTATTCATTCCCAACTATGAAAAGGGAAGGTAAGCACGCAAGACAATAGACCAAAGTATATTTGTGATAGGTCTTACGTAATCTTCGAGCAAATCCAGCAGCTACAACACTTTTTTTCATACAATTTTGTTTATAATTTTGTCTGCTCCACTTGTGTTTTTTGCTTGCATATTATGCTTTTCTCACTACACATATTCACTTCATTATATTATTTTGCTCATTGTTTCACAGTTATCATTAAGTTTTATTATATTTTTTGTTGAGTCATATTGTCTATTTAATCACATACTCATATTTCGTTACATATTTTGTTTACTCCATTCTCTGTACTAGTGCTTGTTTTCCATAGTCCTTCGACATTATGCTTAACATAATTTGATTAAACACTATTGCATATTTTCGTTTCATTATTAGCTTGATTTTATCATGCATATTTTGTTTCCTTCACTGATTTATTAAATATGTTTTAGTTTTTTTTCTTTTGGTTTGACTTATTTTTTTAGTTTGTTTATGTTTTAATCGGTTAGTTAAATGCTTTACATATTTGGTTGATCATCATTGCATATTTTTCATTTTAGCTTAATGCTTCCTTGTTGCATACACTATTCAGTAATTTCGCTTTCAAGTTTAGTTTCTTCCCCTATAAATTTATGTTAACAGTTGATTTTCTTAACCCACTTCATAATTATATTACACACTTTAATTAGCAGCGCTACAAATTTTTTACAACTTACATTATCCTGAGAAGGGTAGCTGACTTGATGACCAATTGGTCTTTCACTACCTTTTCTCCTGCATCTCCCTAACTCTTTCCTTTATGCATAATTTATCCTGTTTAATTAATAACTAAAGCAATAATAGTCTATTTGCATTCTGGTATAAATGAGGAGATAAATAAAATATCTATGTCTATGTCTATGTCTATATCAATATATATACATACACATACATACATAAACATATGAAATGCAGGATTAAAAACAACAATTTTAGCTATAAATGTACTCTATTAATTTTAATAAGGATTTACACGTGGCACGTTTACATTCTTTGGTTTGCTTGCATTCCATTTATCTCAAACTAAGTGACCTGCAGAGCCTGAGCGTTTGTCCCAAGCAGTGATTACACGAGCATTATGAATTTGCAGGCATGCTTGGAAGAAACGGTGTCAGTTTTTTAAGTTTTCGATGTGACTATAAGTTTTGATCTTAGAACAACTGACAGAACCTGGTTACAATTAATTGATTTTTTGTTGAAATTCTCAAATATCGATTACTTTATCTAGGAAGTAACTGGTAAAAGAATTAACTTTTACTGCAAAAAATGTAGTTTGTAATTCCATTTTAAAAATATACACTGCACAACAATGTACATGAATAACGGAGTCGTGAAGAATAGCATCCTAGCGGTGTGTTTCAGTTTAAGAATATTTTTACGTTACTGCACATTGTATTGACATTACATGTTACACGGTTGTCTGCTAGACGAAGCGAGCTAATTTATTGTGTGACAGATCGCGGCTTTATACTTACAGTAAAATAAACGAATTACTTTTTGCTAGAAATTACCTCTCTTTTAAACACGTGTACTGTATAATTTAGACGCAGTTTACGATTTCCCCCGTTTCTTCGTGTACTACTGATATTGACATGTCAATCCCAAGAATTTGGCTATGAATATCTACAAAAACTCTTAGTAGTTTTTGCCCTTACGCTGTTGGATAGGAAATTTGCACCCTGAAAGGAAGAAGATGACTGAGGGTAAGTTAAACTAACCCAGTGGTAGTTGACTAATCGTAACCTATGCAGATATTTTTTTATTTACACCTGTATGTAGTACATTTTGCTGTTACTGTTAGTGTTAGCATATGTATACACTCTGAGAAAATATTAAACAAAAATGCTAGAGCAAAATATTGTTATCATAAGAGACATGCAAGGAGCTAAGCGCACATGCTGAATGGCGATGTCACATTTATGATGCCACCAGCCCCACCACTTTTTGCTTTTTTTATATAGTGTAATGATCATTCATTTTCAACTCCAAAACGGGTCTATATGCGATATGGAATATTTAATGTAGATCATTATAATTTTAATTTCTAGTTTCTATGTTTACATATATACAACATTTTAAGCAAAAAGGAATGATGATAGTAAACAATGCAGATAAACCCCGACCTTTTAGTGATCCAAAACCAAAATTTAATTATTGTCTTTTCGAGTTTTAGTTTTGCTTGTGCGTGTGCAACTAAAGCATACTTACATACTGCATTGGCCTATAAACATAGCCAGAATTGTTCAGCAAAGCTGAGTACCAAGTTTGGGTGAGGGGTAGCCACCCCTCCTTTTAAAAAAATTATGGGGTCTACATAATGCCAATTCACAGCTTCCTATGCTTTCTTTTGTGGGCATGTTCGCATGGTCAGTTAGGCAGCCAAACTTTCAAAAGTAAAGTAAATTGAGTAGTGTAAGTTTATCATATCAGCATGTGAAAACCTTGACAGGTCAACATCATATCATACGCCAGTTAATCAAGTAGCTGGAAAAAGTTTCAACCTTCATCGACCAGTAATTTGTTCAGTAGGGCATAGTCAAAAGGCAGCTCAACTATTCTAATGATGTTTTTGGTATTGACTATCCATTATTTGGTAGTCATTTGGTATCCATCAAAATGTCACAGGATAACAACATGTTGTGTGAGTAGTATATGCTATTTTGGGCGATTTCAAAGCATCTTATGTCTCATTGAGCCTATTATCTTAGGAAGCCTTGTAGAAGCCATTTTTCTTGCTAAACACATTTTGCTTGCTTGCAGTTCATTCTGTGTTTTGAAAATGTATTATGAAACTTTCGAAATTTCTAACATTGTGTATTTACAGTTGATAAAGTAAAAGTGCTGTGGGTCCATCCTGAGTCTGACAGTGAAGACTTCGGCAGTGGAGCGAAGAGTGTTCACATGAAAAAGGAGAAGATGGTTGATTATAGTCAACCTCGCAAAGAACAGCAGCTTATCTACAAGATAAGCGACAAACTTCCGCTCTTCCTCTGTATATTCTTTGGTCTCCAGGTCAGTGAAATAAGGAAATCAGTAGATCTAGTGCATGATTATATATATTGCCATGTAGTGGAGTAGTGGAACATAAATATTAGCTTTTAAACATGCTAGTATGATAAGAAACCATATAATACTTTGTTAAAGTAACAGGCCATCCTGTGGGCATTAGAAACCTATACGATACCTGCACAGGTTACTCTTGAACATAGTAATTTTTTCTGGCTTTTGTCTGAATCAAAAAGTTAGGTTTTCACAGGTTCTTTCATTTTCATATCTATATGTATATATAATAATCAAAGCTGCTTTAACTAAGTTACTGCTTACATTGTATATATTGCCCTTTGTTCTTTCCAGTAAGGGCTGTATAATGTCAAGTATACTTAACATATTTAGCTTGCAGATTACAACATTGGTTTTGCTTTGGAAACAGTTCAACAGTCCAAATATTTTTCATTGTTCTTACAACACAGAGTTTATACGGCTATTTGTAATATTATACTTTTATGCAGTCATAATCTAATCAATGCTATTTATAATAATGTTATGTGTTTATGATAGCAACTTGTGTTAATTTTCACACATGGGAATTTTGTCCATAGACCTCTTTTAAATTTGCAGAAATTAAGTCCAGTGTTTTGGAAATATTTAAAAAGCTTATGAAGCATGGCGAATTGTACAATGCATAGTTCAACGTTTCAAGCTCTTTATAAAGTGCAAGGCTAATAAGGATTTGATTAAATGACAAGTGCAATTCCCACTTAGAAATAAGGTATAATCACATTCAAATACTTTATAGCCAGTCTCAAGAAAAGTCCAGTTATCACTTGGAAATCATCCAAGCATTTTTGTCGTGATGTAAAAAGTTGCATGATTTATAAATATGGTACTTACATGATCAAGTGCAGTAATAGGCATGTACTATTGTGGATGTTGCAATCTTGATATTTCTTCTTGAAAAGATTTATTTTTATTACATTATATCACTGTCTCTAATTTTTACTTTCATCATGATAATGTTATCATTATTCGACAGCGATCTGGATAAAACAACAGGACCAGGGTTTACTTCAACTTACTAGTCACAATAGCTATTATTTTGCACAGGGTATCTTTGTATACACTGTGACCATTCCGCTATTCATTTATTGGTTCAATTTCTACTTCAACTGCCTTGGAATCATACTGTTATGTTTTCACTATATATAACCAATTATGTCAGCAATAAACAGAAGAAATTGGCTCTCATAAGCATATTTTTTGTTTTTCTAGCAAGCTCTGCTATCAATAGCCCTTCAACTTACCGTATCTTTGTTAGTGGCTGAAGTTGTTTGTGCAGGTAAAGATGAGGAGATGAAAGCAAGATTGCTTAGCTCTACGCTCTTCATGACAGGTTTTACTACCGTAGTTCAGGTCATACTGGGAGTGAGGTAAGACCCTTACTCAATTTCCACTAGGAATTAGGTAACTTTCTTGCAAAAAATCAATTAGAATGAAGTTTTGCGCAAAGAATGAAGTTAAATTATTATTTCTGTTATACTAAAAGTGATGTGAGTCATTGTTTACACTGGTCAGTATCTTAGGGGTATTTATAATGAAAAAATAAAGTTGCTGTTCAACCATGCACAGTGGAAAAGATTCTGGGTCATTAGTTGTTGCAGTTGCAAGTAAGAAGAAAACAAATGTGACTTATGGTATTTTGAAGATTGGGTAAGACGACTGAAGCTGATTGCAAATAGCAAACCATTTGCTGGTGCTATTTATTAGTTGCCTCATCAACTAAAAGTTATCTAGCACTGTGAGGCACATCTAATTTTTGGAGTAAACGAAATAAATTGCTAAGGGATCATAGATGCTAAAATAGTGCAATCATTGGTTAATATTACGGTGTGCGTGAGATCTGTGTTTCTAGGATCATTGATCTTATTATGTTGTCATTTATAAACGTGTTCACTATTTTTTATGTGCTTTCTATGATGTAAAACATTTATGTTGCATATGTGTATTTCATGAGTTAGGGCTGATGGCTCCACCTTTAGAAGAAACCCCAGTTACTTCCTAAAAATCATTTTGATTTTACTTAGATACCCTAGCTATGGTAATGTTTAAGTAAAAAACCTGTAATATGTACCACACATAGACAGCTTTCTTTTGAGTTTTGATCTCTTAGAGTTAATTGAGTACTTTAAATTTTATTTTTTAATGAAATAAGGATGTGATTTGTATTAGTAATAAATATGGTTTAAATTGGAAAGCTTCCATATTTACTATTATGAAAGTACACAAAACTGTGTTTCGTGAATTTCACAAAGCGTGCCAGTGTTTTAGATTAGATTAGATTCCGAAATGGAAATTTCATACTTGTTCACTGAATTAATTTACCAAAAAACACACATTTTACCTGTGCTGTTTAAATGACTTCAAAACTTGTTCTGTTTTTAAGTGTTTTTTGCATCTAATATTCCTTTGTCAATTGCTTTGATAGATAGGGTAAGTAAAGTATAAAAGTATTGTAAAAAGGCAGTCTTATCAATCCATCTTACCAATCACGTTTGTGTTGATTTGATTGTTTATGGTTAATGGTGTAACTCACAGGACACATTGTATTCAGAGAAAGGTGTTTTACTGTTTGCATTACTGATGCAGAAATACCAAGAACCATGCCCGTATTTTTCTTTTGATCTTTCAATTATTATATTTGTTTTGGTCATTGGTCAAAGTTTCTTTAGAGGGTTGCTAGGTAATATTTTTATTACACTCATGTCTTACAAGGTTAGAAACTTTTGGGTCGATTAAATTTTTCTTATTTTTTTCTTATAAGTTGATAGACATCATTGTACAGAACCCATTTATTAGTTGCTAGTGCATTGTGGTCGGCAAAGGTGGTGTAAATGACACTTAGATCAGTTTGTTTCTGTAGTGTCATAGTTGTTATTAATTGCAGTAAAAACTGGTTTACAAGGGTTTGCGACTTAATGACCTGAGGGTGAACCCAGGCAATACGACAATATTGTATCAATGTTTGGACATTATTTTTGCAAATATTGGGACAATATAGAAATGTGGACTTGCCACAACATAGAACGAATAATTTTTTAACAATGTGTGTAAACCACGTGTTTCCAATGTTAGGCGACAATATTGATTCAATTTTGTACCAACATTGGACAACAATATTGGTGCAATGTTGTACCAATATTGGACAAAAATATCCATTATTGTACATACAATATTTTCTGGTGGCAATATTTTCTGAACATATATTTTGGCAAGATCCTGACAATCTTGTGACCATATGGTGACACTATTGTGTGCTGCCTGAGAAAGGGGAACCAGTATACCGCTAGCCATGTTTCATACATCAATATGCGATTAAATTGCTGGTCTTCAACGTTAAAGCAAAGCCTTTTTGAGTTTGACGTTTGTTTTTTGTTCATGTTAAACTGTGACTTGTCACCTTTTTATTTGCAGGTTGCCTGTGCTTCAAGGTGCATGCATTGACTATCTTGCCCCTCTTCTTGCTGTGTCTTCTATTGATTCAACATTCTGCAGTGCAGACACTCCTACAAGTAACTTTCATTTCACTGTAAATCATTAAAAAACCCTACTTTAATTTCATTATAAAGTGCTTGTAAAATAATTGGCAGCTGGTTCACTGATTGATTCATTGACTGGAAGTGAGAATTATATTTTTCTATGCCTGTATTCATATTTTTGCTTTCTCTGGGGCTGAGGTGAGCATTCTTTATCAGAAAGGAAAGAGGTATTCAAATTCGAATTTAATTTTAAAGATTTTCGAACAATTTTTCGAACCATTGATAAAAGTCTGTCTCGCAAAAACATGCATATTTCTTGATTTTGTTCTGCAAGAAAAACAGTAATAGCTGTTTATAAATTGTGTACTGAAATCATGTCTAAATTGTGCTGATGTCATGATGTTTCAAACGTTTTAATGATAAAGAACATATGTAATTGAAGTGGCAAATTATTCGAATCCACAATTAAAGTTTGAATCAAATTCGAATTAAAAAAACTTGTCCGAATTTGAATCTTTAAATTTCTCATCCGTACTAATAAATAACTAAAAGCTAAAGATTTCCCTAAAGAAATCATACATCAAGACGAAAAGGCTAGCTAACTGGCCCAGTTTTGTTGCAGTTTTGGATCAAGCATCTAATGCAACTGACATTGAGGCTCAACGAGAAGTTATATTACATAGCCTCCAGTCAGTAAGTAGCAAATATCTACCCTTTATTGTATGTAAATGATACAACAATAGGGGTTGTCTAGATCTATTCAGAATTGTTCGTCTTTGTGTTGTTTAGTATATACATTCTTTTGTATTCACCCAGGATAGGACTGTATCTGCAAGCTTTGCTTAACTAATACAAAACCAGTTTGTAATGCCAATGTCTTATTAGCTTTACATTGCAAGTTATTATTATTAGTTATCTTCAGCCTCGTCAAAGCCCCATTAATGGATACAATCCATTGTCTTTAATTTGTCTGAAAGAGTTTAAATGATTGAACTATGCATTACTCTCTTTTAACAGATTTTCATTTTTTCAATGTATTTTTAGGCACTCCTGTAAGACACTTTTCCCATCTAAGATCAGAATATACAAGTAAATGAACATACGATTGATTGAAAAGTGGAGGAGCCCCCCCCCCCCCCCGTATTTATAATAGGTGTCATAGCACAGTTATGGCAAAAATATTACAAGCTTTGTTTTCTTCATTTTAAAGATGACAAGCCAGTCTCAGTCCCAGTTCAAAGTCAAGTCAAGATTCTTTTCAAATACTTGAGATGTTTCTAGTCAGGCATTGCCAAGAGGCACATTGCAGTAAGTACCTATACAAATAATATCATCAGCACAGATGTTAAGCTTAGGGAGTACAGAGTCCAGCAGGATGTTGTTGATAAATAGCAAAAACAAGCTAGGGGCTATTATAGATTCTCGAGGAACACGACTTCTGTTTTCATATACAAACAAAACTGCCCCTTCATAAACAACTTCTGTTTGTAATTGTTGAGATATGGTGATATGATAGACAGAGCATTGCCACTTTGCCTTATGATTGAAGTTTAATTATGGAGTAGACATCTTTGCCAGACTTTATCATAAGCCTTGGCGGTGTCAAGAACTATTAGTCTAGCCTCGCCTTGGTGTAAATCTTTATTAGTTTGCTCAGTGATTAGAGACTGACATACATGTTGTTAGAACTGTGTATATTTGTGTGTATTTCTAAAGTAAAGGTCATTAGCCTTATGTTAATGAAACAAAATATTGCATATATCCACAAGTTAACCTTTGAGTAAAATTAAAAGTGGCAGATATATCTTCTTTGGCTGGCTGATCACCAACAGCATCCAGTTACTGTGAATGAATGACAGTCTGGTACCTTTTTAGTGGCAGCAAAAATTGCCTGTCGCCAGTTTTGTGTGTTTACACATTAGAGTTGAAACTTGATATTACATCACAGCTGTGTTATTTTCTGTATAGATGTATTATGTGCTTTATGTTAACCAAGTGGGTTTATGTTGCTTCAACATTTTGCAGTTAGAGTTTGTTCTTTGGCCTGCTATTTGTCCTCAATGATTTGGTTGTCTCAAGGAAATGAGAAAGGAAATAATATTTTTATTGAACCCGTCTTACTTTTTATGAGTTAATATTAATAATTTAAAAATAATGATTTCAAACAGGAAAGAAAAAAAATTAATCTGCAACTAAAAAGCCATGTTAGAAGCCTAGCAATATGAATTCTCTATTTTGAAATTGTAGATTTTTGTAGTTTCATAAAGTTAAACAGCTTTAGCTTAAATATAACTATAGCTCATTTAATGAAATTGGTGCTTTTAAGGCAGATGCCCTGAAAAAGGTTTTATATTTCTTTATCACTAGTATTTAACCATCATTTTATTACAGCTACAAGGGAGCCTCATAGCTGCAGGAGTGATTCACACTGTGATAGGAGCAACAGGATTTGCAGGGTTTCTCCTGCGCTTTATTGGACCAATCACAATTGTACCCGCTCTCATGCTCATTGGAATATACTTGATTCGGGCATCAGCCAAATTTGTCTTTGTTCACTGGGGTATAGCAGCTTTGTAAGTTGAAGTTTGGTTGATCTGATTACCTTAACTGATTTGTGGATAGCTGAATGGTTGTTATGGATGTTTAATAGCTGATATTAAAAGAAGCTGGGTCAGCTGGTGCTGATAACGACAGAAACATAGTGTTCATGAATTAGCACAAATAATGAGTAGAAAACCTAGCCAATTCCTTTTATTGCATCTTCCATGTCAGTGGAACAGATGCTAGGAGTGTGTAAAGCTCCTTAAGAACCATGGAAGTAACACATCGCATTGTAGTTATAGCTGCTATTATGTAATAGCTTCGTAAAGGATGGAACCATCACAACGTACATGTGGGGGTGAAAAGAATTGGCATTTTTTAGTCGTATGCTGCCGTCCCCTACATATATATATATATAATCATCATATGTATATGTAAATACATAGTGTTGCAAATCAAATGCTACTACATTTTGTGTTGCAACTATTACTAGAAATTTTCTGGAATATGTTGTGAACAGTTTGTGTTTTGCAGGACCTGCATTACGGCTTTGATTTTTTCACTGTATTTGGGAGGGAAATCAATGCCCATCCCAATGTGGACACGTGAAAAAGGGTTCCATGTGGATCATTACCCTCTGCATCAAGTTTTCTCTGTAAGTTAATTTACTTAAAATAACCCAATATGTAGCAATAATTTGAAAAACATCATCTGGATAGTAGATTATCAATTAATGTTAATTTTTTCGTGGCTGTGTGAATTTGAACAGGTTTTGTGTAAAGAACTGCAGATGGCAAATTCAGGTGAGTTGATGAGTATTTTTGAAAACATAAATTTAGATATTTTGTGTAAGTTTATATCATTTGATTTTTGGTGGTACTTGTGCCACAAAGCTATATATGCTCCGATTTGTGATAGCTATTTAAAAAAAACAGGACCCAATTTTAAATCATAGTGCAAAATGTGATACGTAAAATATTGAAAGGGAAAATGTTGTTTGTTTTGTCTTTCTTTTGGAAATCGTTCTCTTGAATATTGTTAACAACTTGCACTCATCAGGTAGTCTCGTTATCAGTTTTTGTTCATCACCTTGGTAACAGTCCTGCCTTCCTGTGTTGCTCGTAAATTGAGATAATTATGGCCTTTTAAATGTAACAGCGTTTAAGTATCATTTTATAATTTATGGAAGCATGAATGTAAAAAGTCGTTTTGTCTAAAATAGTGTAGAAAAGGTGAAATTTTAACTAATAGCATCTTATATTCGTGTCCATTTTTAGCAAAAAGAAATATAATTATTATAAGAAATTACGTCATTGCAGTTGTTGATTGGGATTGTTATTGGGTGGCTATTTTCCCTCATTCTCACTGCAACGGATGTTCTGCCGGATGATTCCTCAAGTCCTCAATATCTTGCAAGAACGGATTCACGTTCATATATAATCAGCGACTCCAGCTGGTTTAGCTTTCCATACCCAGGTAAGTGTTCACATTTCCATATGTAAACAGATGATGGACATCCCTCAATACTTTGACTAAAATATGCAGGTAAAGCAGGAATCATTTAAACAATGTTTTCTCTTACACGCACGTTATCAGTTTGCTGTTTAGGCAGGGAATATTAGGCATAGAAGTTTAGAGCATGGTTACGTATTGGAATGTTTATCAGCATATGAGAGCTATGATTGATTTAAATGGCATATGGCAGCCATGATTGACTTAGATGTTGAGATGCAACATGTTATGTTGTTGTGTCTGTTCAAACGCCCCCTGACGTACCCACGTAGTATTCTGACAGTTAACTAAATGTTCTGGTTAGACATTTTATTCTGCATGTTTTTGTCTCATAATCCATTCACTGTTTCTGTTACTACTACTGCTGCTGCTGCTAATTACCAATCATTCATTTAGTCAATGATGCTTTTGCTAATTATCAGTTTCATTGGCTTGTACAAAATTTACATTTTTCAGGTCAGTATGGGGCACCCTTATTTAATGTCACTGCTTTTATTGCGTGTCTTATTGGAACAATCTTATCAATATTAGATTCAATCGCTGATTATTATGCTTGTGCAAAAATATGTCATGTGCCTCCGCCACCATCTCACGCAGTAAATCGTGGTTTGACCATTGAGGGAGCATGCAGTGCTTTATCTGGTGCTGTAGGGTGTGGTCACGCTACAACAACCTATGCAGCCAACATTGGGGCCATGGGTTTGACTAAGGTATGCATGTGATTCTTGCATATTCATTATTTCCTATTGATTTTGTACATGGAATAGGTTATATTATAATTCAAAGTAGCTTCAACAACTTTGACTGTCCATTTCGAACTGTGCATGCTGTTCACTTTGTATCTTACTGTCATTTTCCCATTATTGCTTATAACTGTATCTTTTGAATAGAGTATATACCTTAGACATATTGTAAAATAGCATTTTGACCTGAAATGAAGTCGTGTGGTTCTTCTGGTGTTGATGAATAGAGCATCTTCATGACCATTAAACATATTAAATTTATAACTGTTTTATTTATTTTCAAGTCGTGAAACAACACGTTCACAAGTGCTCCATTTTGTCAGGTTGCAAGTCGTCACGTGTTTGTGGCTGTCGGCATCATCTATATGCTCTTTGGTGTGATTGGTAAGTTTTCTGCAGTCTTCATCACGATTCCCCATCCGGTGCTAGGTGGCGCACTCATTATCATTGTTGGAGCATTTATTGGAGTGACATTTTCAAATCTGGAGCATGTATCCTTGTCTTCCTCCCGCAGTCTCACGATCATCGGCACGTCGCTTGTTGTTGGCTGGATGGTGCCGTACTGGATAGAAACTGTGCCTGATGCTATCAATACGGGTAAAAGATGAATTTCTAGATACTATTTCATTTTTTAATAACTTGAAATATGAAAGATTTAAGTGGATGCCCTATGTTGTTGCTTTTCTGTATTGCTGAGCCTAATTGCTCATAATTGAAACCTGCACTATATATAAAAAATGGGAGGAAACAGATAAAATTTGTCATTTTTAGAATTAGCCTTTTTTGCCTTTTTTGAAGTAGTAAATGGGAATGAAAATTGTTGATGACAGTAATATTCTGTACAAGTAATTCTGTAGGTAATGTTGATCTAATGGCAAAAATAGCGTATTTTGGAGCATTGATCTTTATAGCTTTTCACTGTGACGTATCTTTATTGTTCATATCCTTAGATTTACTGTAATTTGCATTCATATTTTGATTATTCATCACTGTTCATTCGTCAATCACTGGTTAACTTCATTCATCAAGCGCCAAACAAGTTTGTTTAATTCGAATTTGATTTAAACATTCAAATTCGATTTGAACCTAAAATTATGAGTTTGAATAATTCAGCACTTCAACTACATACGTTCTTTATCTTTTAAAGTTTGAAACAGCATGCATAATTAACACATTTAGCTATGATTTCAGTACACAATTTTTATACAAATTATTAGTGTTTTGTTTCAGAACAAAATTGCGCAATATGCATTATCCTTGGAAGACAGCATTTTATTATATAATTAGAAATTCTTTATCATTGAATTCTAATTCGATTCAGATTTGAAATCTTGTTTCATTTTGAATTCGAAAATTAAAAATTCGATTCCATTCAAATTCGCTTTCTGGTAGATAATGCTCATCATAACTGCTCAGTACATTGAACTCATTCTATTTAGGTAATGCAGCAGCAGATAGTGTACTGAAGATGTGTTTGGGCAATGCCAATTTGGCTGGTGCCATCCTTGCTTGTATACTAGACAATACTGTACCAGGTATTATACCAGCTTCTCCATTTTTTTTCATAAGTGAAGACAAGGGCTTGTTTTTTGTTTAAAATGACAAAAGAATGCTTACACTCTTTCCTTTTTTGTCAAAAAGAGGTGACACCACAAGTTTTCTGTATTATAGGATCATGTGACAGTGTTTACATTAGTTGTGACACCATGTACTAAATCTAGCATGGTTTTCATGCTAGTACCAATAGCCTGACATTCCTTTTGAACTCCCACGAGCATGCAAAGTTGTTTCCCACTTTCACTGGGTTCCCTACTTTGAATTCACATTTAACCATTGCAGTTTTATGCCTATTGTAATTGTTTAGGCTCAGCCATTTAATTCACCTTGTTCTTCAACCTAGGCAGGCTCCACGTCGCATAACTAATAGTATTTTCTATGGTAGCTGGTTCTGAGTCTTGTTGAATTTACATCATGTGGCTAATAATGTCTTGTTTTCTAACATTTATCTAATAATTTCACCTACAGTGGTTCCATTCTCATCTAGAATTTCAAATTGACATTTCATTCCGGCATTTCGTTCGTTGTGTGAAGTGTAGAGAGCAGTATTCATCTAGTCTCTTTTAAATGTGAAAGATATTTTTCCACGTTTTTGTTTCTTTGATAGGTACAGATGAAGAAAGAGGAATTACAGCTTGGAGAACAGTGCATGTGGCATCCGACACAAAGCATTACGAGGAAGGGCTGGAAGTGTATGAGCCTCTTCTTCCCAAGTTCATCAAGAGAAGTCGTTGGCTCAAATATGTGCCATTTTTACCCGATCCAGCCCTTACTTCACACATTTATGGTTAAAGTGGCATATGCATATGATGGTTGGAGATGCAGAACTCAGGAAAGCATTTTTTGCATTTTAAATTGTCAATGCAGGAAGCCTCAGGGTTTTATATAAGTAGAGTTTCTGGAAAAAACTTCTCCATGGTAAGGCAGTGAAAATGCCACAGATGGTTTACTGACTTGCTGTAAATAAATTTACGAATTTTTCCAACAACTTAAAAGCATGAGAAATCTGGTAAGTGCCAATATTGGCAAAATGCGGATGGTGCAGGTGTTTTAGTATATTACTCAAGTATATCGTTCTACAGCATCTCACAAGAGCTTTTGAATTGTGATTCTGATCTATGTTTT
Organism: Tubiluchus corallicola; assembly: GCA_030141605.1. Classification (NCBI taxonomy): domain Eukaryota; kingdom Metazoa; phylum Priapulida; class Priapulimorpha; order Priapulimorphida; family Tubiluchidae; genus Tubiluchus; species Tubiluchus corallicola. The sequence continues at coordinate 506,098 of JAQGDQ010000122.1, read as the reverse complement.
CCTTGATTCTATGTTAAACATTATCTTTGCTGTGCCAGACAGTTTCAGACTGATGTGTTTGATCATATGCGTCTTATAGTATGTCTCAGGAGTAGAACTTTTGGTAGGTTCAGAGCATGTTTGGTGATATGTTTAGTTCTAACTTCATGGTAGTAAAACCAACATTTCAGCTTATCTTCTCATAAATTTTGCCAAGTAATATATTGATGTAACTGCTGGAATGCTTTGTTTACATTAGTTTCAAACTCATGTCTCTTATTTAATCTTGTGATATGTTTCTACATGCTCTTAAGTGCAAGTTCATATGTTAGAAGGACAAAAACAAGTTTTAAATTTCATTTATACTGAGTATTACTTGTCAGTACAGTATGTTTTCAGTTTTTCTGAATTTATTTTAACATTGCTTTTTCTACTAACAAGAATGTGTTGGAAACTAACTCACTTGTTTTATTATAGCCTGTAAGATTTTGAAAGGAATGTATTAACTTTATATCAGGGATGTGCATCTAAGATGCATTTAATTTCAAGCCATGTACAATCTGCTTTGTTGAGAACTTACAGTAACTTAGCAGAAATCATTTCAGCAAAAATGCTATTATTTATGGATTTTTGAGCCGTATAACAAAAGTGCTACTTAAAATGGCTGTTGTGATTAAAACTTTTAATGACACATGTTAAGTCGTTCAACTGTCATTGTAAATGGCTGCTTCAGTATTGTTTTTTACACACTCTAAATTTATACTAGTTAATAGCTATACATGTATGTTTATGTATCAATATTCTTCAGTATAGGGTATTTGTCAATATTATAGAATGTAGTGAGTGTTATATAGCATTTTACCATCAGATAACTTCAACACTACTAGTAAAATTTACAAGAGCATAGTTATAGCCAAACTGCAATATTGGTCAGCTTGTAAAATCATTTTCTTATCAATCATACCAAATGTTCTGTGTCACGAATTCCCGTAAATAAGTTCAATTTTGCCTTCATTGGCCTATGAGACATTACAGTTATTGCTAACTGATTTATTCTGGTTCTTAATATAACCTGTGCAGGCCTACGTAGTCCTACATAGTGGTGCCCACACCCGTAATTTTGAATAGTGTTACCATTTGGCTGTTGTATTTGCTACATGTATAAGCAACATCATTAGTTACAACTAACTTAGGTTTTCTTGTTTTTTCATAGTTAAATGACTATTGAGCTTATGCGACGATACAGCTCGTAACATTAAATGAATAGTGAATTAGTGCAGTAAGCTTAGTGATATGATAATCTGTAGTTTGATTATCTTAACTTGTCTACTTGTGATTGAATGAGATGTGGTCATTTTAGTTGTGATATAAATTAGTTTGATATGATTATGCTACTTTACCTGTGATAACCTGCAAAGTAATAATGTATTTGTCTATTTGCTCCAGAACATACAAGTTATAAACAAACTTTTTGTGGTCACTTTTAACAAATAGTTGTGCTTTCATAGATATGTAACTAGAAATGAAACTAAATGGCATATCTTACTATTAGCAGTAAAATGCTTTGATGTATAACTTACAAGCTGTTGACATTATGCTGCTTATGTACTTCTTTCAATAAAATACAGAGTTAGACCATGTCAAAGTCACTGCAAAATACTGGAAAATTGAACATTTTACAGTCTAGGTAAATTTACAAGTTAACAGACTTTGCCTTTGCATGAACTTTCCATCAGTGATTGACAAACTATGATTTTTATGTAATGAATTAATTAGCAGCACAATTGAAATGCCAACACTTATTGACATTGAATTAATAACATGAAAAAATAATTTTGTTCTTAATGTGTCTAGCTAAACAATTTTGTTATAGTTTACACATAAAGTCAGAAGTTGTTTTGCAGAAGCTGCCAGCAACTATTCTGACTCTCAGACAGTGTTACTTTATTATTATATCTTTCAACAAGTGGTTAAGTCTCTTCTGTAAAGTGAATGGCTTCTTGTTGAGTAGAGTCTAACAGACAAGTAATAATAGTAATAATAATTAATAATTTGCTTATTTTTTTAGCTTATTCAGCTGCTCTCGATTGCAGCGCTCGAGAAGAATAGTTTTCAAGCAGTGCGCTCTTTTCGAGATATTTCAACGAATTTGATACTGTATAGTGTACACAGCTCACTATAGTTGATTGATTTGAGTGCATCATCCGCGTGTACGTCGAAGAGCTCTACTAGTTTCGTATTAAGCGGTAGTGTAGTGTGTTGAATGTGGCGAGCAAGTCCAAATTATTACGTAACAGCTTGTAGTGCTATACCCTATTTTAAATATTTTTTGTGAACATTTTTCTCCCCTATATACACGCATACTGTATGGCACCCGTCAGATCTAGCCAGAATCTGCTGTATTCTTTAAATCTGATAAGCCGACTCTAGCCTGACCATGATTTTTCTGGAAACAAACGCATAACAGTTTTTCCAGTTAGTATTAGGAGGGAAGAAGAATGACTGACGGTAAGTTAAACTAGCCCAGTGTAGCTATGCAGGCATTATTATACTGTTAGTACTGGTTGGGTAAATAGGCTAATACTATAGTATTGGCTAGCACCAGTTACGAAAAATATAAAATTTGGGAAGACAAGATGTTTTGCTACAAGTTTCAAAGCAATGACTGTATCACTATTAGTCAACGTCAAAAGGTAATACTAATAGTGTAGGAGTATAGTGCTTAACCTTCATAATCTGCCATGGCAGCCATTATGCCAACATGATTTTGTCAAAGTCCATATGCCAGCCTAAAACAATGATCATGCTGTACTTGTATCTTAAACACGAGTTGAAACATTTGTGATGGATCCCCTGTCATGGATCTGTGAACAGGCCGGGGAGTCCATCACTGCAGCCCTAAACACTGCTTACCCTGATTGCTTCGTTTGTATGTAATTGTGGTGTACTGTTTAATACATTAAGAAAATTTTTATATTTGTTGTTTGTAAGCTGCGCCATAAAATCGTAAAATAACATTGCAAGATTTGCACAACATTTTAGAATTTTTTACAACTAGCCAGTTTTCCAAGTAGCCGTATCTAACTGCGCTTGAAAAAAGTAAAGTTCTTGTAGCTGTACTTAGCTACTTTTTTACGGTAGCTTACCCAGCACTGCTATTGGTATTAACTGTTTTCAACAACTATGCTTGCACAGTGGCTTAGTGAACATGAGCAATTTATTACCAAGTGAACGCAAAGTTGAATAACAAATGCATCGCAAGCAGTGTTATTTGAAAACCTAAAACATGCCAATGATGACATCAATGTAAGCACATTATGATAGCAAGAGCCAACTAGTTTCATATTTTTTCAGCATAATGAATGTTATAAGTGGTAGGGGCCACAAATTGTGATGATATTTTTTGTTTTTTTCATTTGAGTATGAATCAAAATATCAGCAACTGAAATTGATAAGTTTTGCAATGCTTAGAAAAATGTCTGAGTGCTTATGGCGACACACAGAGCTGCTATTCAGAGCTATGCATGCTTTTCTTTATAAGCTCAGCAGTAAAGAACCAATTTTTTGGAGCATTAATACATTGTAGATGTGCTGCCATTAGCTTGGAAGCATTGATGACAAGCCACTGGCATAGCAGTGTCTAGTGTTTACTGGATTTACTGTGTTTCTACTTACTGCTTCTGTTGTATTAGAATTCTACCTGCCCAATGTCTTTGACAGAAGTTATGCTAAGGCGTATGATGATATAATTGTAGACCCAACATGATGGGGATATCATGTCTCAAACGGAGTTTCATTTTTTGTACAGGAAGTGTAATGATGTCACCTATTGCCAGTTTTGAATTAGTTTTAAAATTCTTCTGTTTATGAAAAAGTACAAAGTATTTTAAAATGAGCTGCTTATTGTAGCATTCACCAATGACATCTTTAAATTATAAAGCTGACCAATGACTGTCTTCACTAGTGTCAAGGTGTTCGTTAAGGTTTACTTTAGCTGGCTATGTTTTGTGAGAAATTCACTGTATTAGCATTCAGCATTAAAATAAGAACCATTCAACAGCGATTTTTGATCTTTGGATTACAGTTGATAATGTGAAAGTGCTATCAGTCCGTTATGGGTCTGATAGTGATGACGTTAGCAACGAAACGAATCATATAAAGTCGGAAAAGACTGTTGATTGTAGTCAATCCCGGAAAGACCAGCAGCTTATCTATAAGATAAGTGATAGACCTCCATTCTACCTCTCCATACTCTTTGGTCTTCAGGTGAGTGAAATCAGAATGTTGAGTTGCTAAAGTGGAAAAATTAGAAAAGTTGAAAAAGTGGGACAGCTGTGCCAACTCAGTTAAGCGCTTCAGCTTAAAACTATAATAATATGTTGAACCAACCAACGTAAGATTTATAAAACTATATTAAAGGGAGCCTGTACCATTAGACATAATGCATTTTTTGCCTTTTATCCAAACCAATACGTGTTCAAATGGCTCTTTAGTAACCAGAGCTGGTTAAGTATGCCCTATGCAATGCACAGAACATGAATTCTGCTCAAAGCTTATAAACTTACCAGCCTGCCAGTGTCAATGATTCTGCAATGTAAACAAAATTACATTACCTGAACTAATTAGTCACTGACTATAAAAGCTCATGCTGTGTGACAAAGGAGCACTTAACCTTAAAACCTGCAATTAGGCTGGTACCATATTGGCATTTCATGAAAGCGCAAGGAAATGGGTTTATGTCGAATTTATAAGCCATTATACTAGGTTCACATCAGGTTAGGTGATATCCTTGTGTCTTAAGTTGTCACATAGTATGGTTGATGATGCATAGATGCTTGAGAGAATATCTAAAGCACTTGTTTTTTATGTTTTCTTGTGTTCCAATATCAAATATTTTAAAGCTTAAAGGAAAGGACAAGTGAAGTCATTTAGCACGTTGGGTTTATCCAGTTAACCTTAGAAAAACTTATCAAAGAAATTTGTGAAAAACTGTCTGTAAAGCATAAAGTTAATTTATACTACTGCTGAATAGAAATTTTCAGGTGTGGTGGCAGCTGCTTTTTATTTGAGAATTATGATGTAACTGGTGGATTTCGTGATCTTTTGCAAGCACATCTGTAGCATAAATTGTTTCCAATTTCTGCTGCTTACCTGATATTCATGCAAAAATATCACAAAAAATAGCTGTCTAATTTTTTGTAAAAATTTACCGCTATTTACGAGCACATTGGTGTTTTGAACAGGAAGAATGAGTGTTCAAAATGGGAGAGCCAAAATATGAAATGATTGCACCTTTAAAGTAATTTCACTAATTACGTGTGGTGCTTATCACAGTTAAATCATTCTAACATTTTTTGCGAATATTGAAATAATGAAACTTCCCAGAAGGCTTGGCTTTTCTTTAAAATCATTGTGTCACATGTCAATTGTGTTGTCATTCATGTCAGCAACAATCTGAATAAAAATAACAACCAGAAACATTTTCTTTTCTAGCAAGCTCTGATATCCATTGCCCATCAACTTACCATATCTTTGTTAGTCGCTGAAGTTGTTTGTGCAGGTAAAGATGAGGAGATGAAAGCAAGATTGCTTAGCTCTACGCTCTTCATGACAGGTTTTACTACCGTAGTTCAGGTCACATTGGGAGTGAGGTAAGACCCTTGCACAGGATCCAGATTTGCAATAGGAATTTTGTTGCATTAAATCTCCCCGGATGAAGTTTGACCACTGCTTCTTTTATCCTGCGAACAAAGCGTAATTGTTTCAGTTATGCTGGATGTCGGGCAAAATCGTTATTTAAAGCAAAACCGGACCAAATCGTAAACTGTAGGTCAAAATAATCTACTCTTTAAAATTTTGAAAGGAAATATACTATTTTTTCAAAAATGACTTCCATGAAAAAATTATTACCACACAATCACTATTTGGCATTCACATCACTAATTCTTCGCTGTTAGATGCATTTTGCCATTCGCTAGTTAGACGGCACTAGCGCCTGCATTTCGGAAACATTGCACAAAAACAGGTGCTGTACCTCTCAGTTCAGATGTGTTAGTTTGTGATGAACTACTCGCATTCAACAGTTCACGCGTGAGCACATCGGTAAATTTGAAAATTGAATTTTTATCTTAAAACTTGCCTAGTTTTAGTACAACAGTGAATCTCTTACAGTAGCACTGTACTTCAACTTTCGCTTTTGCAAACATGTACAACACGCTCTTAGAATATTTTTGCTGTTGAAAATTATGCTAGTTTGTGACGTCATCAATAGTTGGGCTCGCCCACCGTTAATAATGTTTTTAATCTATAATTTAATTATCAGAAACGCTTTTGCACTATTAATTGTGTTAAAATGTGTACTTTTTATCAAATTTGAAAATAAGGTAGTATATGGAAAATCATCCTGTCTTCCTTTAAGATGCTTGGGGTATTTTAGGACTTCGAAGCTTTTGTGAATGAAGTAATGTCATTGTTTTGGGAAAGTTTCAAAACCAATAATTCTATTGCAAATGAGAAGAAAGTGAATATGATTCCTCGAAGGTTTTTCCCAGGAAGAAGGAGTAAGATCCTTCGTATTTGTTTACAAACATCGAAACACTCTTGCTGTTTATTATTTGGCTCATGCAAATTTTGGAACTTTGAGGCTTTGAGCATCTAATTGTTGTGATGGTAGGTGGAACATGGGGCTGTGGATATTCTGGACGGTAATCATTGGTGAATGTTATGATATGGATGTGTTCTTACAAGCCATTGCTGTTATAGTATGCATCTGTGCTGCGATGAGTGTGATCATATCAATGTGGCCACTGTTTTTGATATAATTTCTGTAATGTAAAGGATTCATGTGTGTTATCTCATGACTCCCGACCAAGTCATACCGGTACCACTGATTCTTCGATCAGCACACAGGCTTATCGAAGTCACATGCGCGGGTAATAATAATTCGCACCACCTTTTAAATAAGTATTGAGTTACTTAAGGTGTTGTCCAGGAAATTATTATTATATAATTCTATGAACCAAGAGTAATGTGCATTGTTGTCTTATAGTGGTGGATGTATAACGTATTATGATACTTGCTTCGTGTTTTTTTTCTATTTTTTGATCTTCCCTAGAGCTGATAGCATTGCCTTTATGAGCAAATGATTGTACAGGAATACCAAGGACAGCATTTTGTTTGCTCATGGGCTGGTTTTTGTGTTCACGTATTCACAGGGCAGCTAACCTGGTCAGCTATTCCAAGTCTATTTAATCACACTGATCAGCGAAGCATGGCACATTAATGTTACCCTTACTGGATAAAACCACCTGAAAAGCCTATAATGTGATAGTGACGTCCTGCCAGTTAGTGCTTTAACCAGCTTTATTTCTCATTTGTTGATTTTGTAGTAATATTTGTTTACCATATATAATATATGGCGTACCATAATATTTTGTTTACCATGTAAATATGGCATTCCATATGTGAAGGCTAATTTTGGGGGAAACCTGTGTCGAATGTGTGACTGCGTGCACCCCTCACAATGCAAAGTCACAAAATATATGTTCCGCAAATGATTTTGGCACTCCTTAAGATCTTCTTCATGGAAAAGGAAGAGCATGAGTAGGAACATCTTAAGCTTTTGGAAAATCCCACTTTTGATTCCTGATAATCAGGTAGCAGTCCTCTTGGATCTGTCTCTAGTTGGGCTATTATTTACATTGTGTACATATTGCCAAGTTTCATATTTTACACTAGTTAATTCTTGACCTTAATTATTATTATGACCTCAGGTCTGGTCAGTTGATAGGATCCAAAGCAATAAACAGTTGAGTTCTTGAATGTTCACGAGTGTCCGAGTACAAAAATCTGTCATTTATTATATTGAGCCCCCCACTATACGTATTTTTGTTTTACAATGCAATAAAACGAATCCTCGCTTATAAAATTTTTGGAAATCAACATTGACTGGAGCAGTGGAAACGTGAAAAAATTACCCTAAGTGTATATTTGAACCATTGACTTTATAGTTAAACATCCATGACCTCTGTTTTATCACACAGCCTCACACTGCACATATCACACAGCCTCACACTGCACATATCACACAGCCTCACACTGCACATATCACACAGCCTCACACTGCACACAATCAACTGTGATCATGTAAGGTATTTTTCATTTCTAGTGACTCACTAATCAATTTAACAATTCCATTTATTAGTATTTCATGCTAGAGTAATTAATAACCAATTAGATTAGTAATCCAGTTTTGTTGAAACTTTCTTCAGATTCACTTTATGAACCCAAATTCTAGGAGTTGCTCCTTACAGCAATCTTGTCGATGTTGAATGGTACGGATTCTAACTTTCGGTACACACTTGCACAGCTATTTTACTCTTTCGTCTTTCAAGCCTTGTATTGTTTTATTCACTTCTGCTACCTTTTAAACAATTCAGCAAAATTTACTAAACATTCAATTAAATTAATACTCAACAATCTAAAACTATAAGGAAAATTTAACAGCTAGAATATCAGAACATATACCAAACTTATAGTCGAAGACAATTACACACAAGTTGTGATCAAAATAAAAACTATGGTACTACACTAAATACAATAGACACATTTACCCATATAGATTGCCAACGGATGTATAATTAATAGCAGAATTAGTGTGTAAGAAATTGTAGCGTGTATTGTCAGCTTGGCTAGATTTATAGAATACATGTTCGTCAGATTGCTTATTGTGGAGCATTTGCTCACTTGGGAATGAATAGAGTGTTAATCGTATAAAGTGTGCCACATTTACTGAAAGTTACTTTAAAACTATTAACATTTAAACACTGAAAGCCAAAAACAAAAACAATAATTAAAAGCAGCCCTATCATTGTTAAATAATTATTGGCCATAACTGGCTAACACAAGATAATAATTTTCTTTCAAAGTTAGAGCAATTAATTTTGGACAAAGCGTTGGTTGCTAACACGATTTTTTCTGCAAAATATTCGCCTTAGTAAATTGCGTAACTCTTTTATCTTCCAGAAGTATGTGGCAACTGTTGCAATCATGCATATGGTAATTGTAACGTGAGTGATGCGTCTCCACATGCTTATTTCTGCTCCTTTGCGTTTTACGATGCCGGCCTGCATTAGAGTAGTAAACAGGAACTTTGGGCCCATAAGTAACACGTTTCCTATCGTGAGCATGAACATCGGTGCTGATATTTTCAGTCTCTCCTTTATGCTCAGATACGTCTCTTGTCCAGTGGGTACTATCATTCGTTTGTGCTGTAAAACAATCTTGGCTATTGTCACATAAACAAATATCATAACTATTACGGAGGCAACGAACTGCAGTCGGAAGAAATAGCCAAACCAAGGAGTAACGTACTTGCTAATCATGCATTTTGGGATTTCTGCAGGTGGTTCTTCCGTCATCAGGCGTATCGTAGCCATGAATCCTGCAATAATGCAATATATCCATGTAGAAGCAATAAGTATGGTAAAACGCTTGTTTGTGCAGATTTGTGGGTAATGGAGAGGATAGACAATGGCAATGAAGCGATCGATTGTTATCCAAGCGTCAGTTACGATAATGTGTAGGAATACACAGTAACTGACGAACACCGTAAGAGCACAAAGCTCTGTTGAGTAATTCAGAAGGATTTGACCCCGAATAGTTTGTGTCGTAACGACAATATCAAAAATACCTCCAGCTGCTGCCATGCTTGCTAAAAGAAGATTTGCCCCGGTCCGTATCGATTCCACAGATATAACAGCCACAGCGACAAAAGTATTCAGTCCTGCCATAATGATTACTGTTGTTAAAAACACGATCATGTAAATGATGGTGGCAATTGAAGTACCTTTTCCATCTGCCACCGTGTTTGTCAAGGTTACATTCATCTCAGACACCGTGAAATTCATTTTAAATTCATATAATGTTTAGTTAGTTCACTATCTTCACCCACAGACTCTTGATGATCTTCAAGTGTTTCATCAGTTTTAGACTTGTTGTCTTTATATACTATGCCAGATTGTGGGACTGCGCAAGAAGTATATTTAGATGAATGGATCGTTCTTGAAGCAATGTAAAGTCATTGTTAACTGGAGGCTAGTTTGCTGATGGAAAACTGCGTGTATTCTGTGTGATTTACCTAGTTAGACTTACTGTGGCATTTAGTAGTTTGCTACCAGTTTCTGACTCCATTTAAATAATAGTAGTAAGTTTATTTTGTCCATAGGTTAGCCACAGACCAACCAAATCTGACAAAATTTTAAATTATTATTTCTGTAAATATTGTCTGAGTAGTTCATTCTAAATTGTAAACCGTATATTTTGACTAATATCTTAAATATTTGCTGGTATTATTTAGAAACATAACTTGATCCTTTTTAGAAGTTATGATGAGAAATTTTTTCAATACGTTATTTTGTAGAGACATATCTTATGGGTGAGATAAAGTGGACCCACAGTTTGTAAATTTTTGAAACCAAACTTGACCGAAAGGAAGGAAAAGTGAAAAAGTCAGGAATGAGCTTGGATTTTGATGAAAAACTTTGGATTGCTCATGACCAGTACCACAACCACTAGGCCAAATAGGCACTTATGATCACCGATATCTCTTAGTTAATGCAAAAATATATAATTTGTCAGTAACATGAGAATATAAACACTTGCATTCGTTAATGAGCCATGAAGGTCTCTGGATCAATCCCGGTTCAGTCATTTTTTCGCCCTGACGCTTTGATTGATGTGATAATCGAAATAACAGGTATAGGTAATGTCATTTGTTGCCGCGGGCAACCATTAGCTTGTTTCGCACAATTAAAATTGTATAAGATTGAAGGTGACCTTGAGCTGTCATTACCTGAGGTCATCCAATCTGAATGTTAAACTGTTGTCTTTGATGCTGAAAAGGTATCAAAACAAAGATGTGCTTGATCTTTTGGTTGTCATTTCTGTTTATCACATTGATCAAAGTTTGTTTCTGTAGATTCTTATCTTTGCCAGCATGATTCTGAAGGTTAAAATCTTTATTAATGTCAAAGAAATTTTACTTGAATGTTATTGGAGCAACTGCCAAAAATGTTCGTTTTTGTTGGAGCTTGTATATTGGTAGCTGGTATTTTATGCTGAGCTTTGAGGCTAGGAGGGATCACTAAATACTTGTTTTTGGCTTTGTATTAATTGGAGACATTCCGCATGACATTAAAGTGTAATATAGAAAGGCTCAGCATTGAAATTTATAAGTACCTCGGACTCGAGAATTCTGCAAATATTTAGAAAATGTCGAAGATAAGGTACACTCAATAGAGCTGGCATTCTATAATGTGCCGGCAATGACTCGACTGGAAAGATGGAAAGAACCCAAGAGGCTGAACCAACATGCGATGACAAGACATGCAATTCACGGATTCCACAGCCAACACTATTTCTTTATACCAGTGGGCACCTATCTAATTAATTCGTGGACTGTTATTCTTGCCAATTAGCGTTAAACATTCTCTTTTAATGTATATATATATATATATATATATACTCGTTAAACTATTTTAGACTAACTTATGTAGTCTTATGGTGTGTGTTTTAAATTACCACACCTGATGCAATAAAATATTCTTTAAATATGACGTTATGTTATTAACATCATCAAAATCAGACATTAATACGCTGGAAAAATGATAGCTTGGTCTAAGTGCTGGTACACTTTTACTGGCTTAGTCCATATGTGAAATGAAACCACTACACCACCACTGGTTGAGTATCCTATCATCAATATACATTTTTAAGCTGAAAAAAGTGTCAGTATAAAGTTTGTTTAAATTTAACAGTTATTTTTTATGAGCCTATTATTTACCATTTCATTTGCAGGTTACCAGTGTTTCAAGGGGCAGCTGTGGAGTACCTTGCTCCTCTTCTTGCCCTGTCTTCGGTTGATGCAACATTCTGTAATGCAGACACTCCCACAAGTAAGTTTCATTTTGCTATAAATCTTAGTAAAACATAGACATTAATTTTGTCTGCCATTGTTCATGGAACGCATCCCAAACTAGAAGATGCTTTGTTGCAGCTAGATCTTATTAATTAATAATCTATGACAGTAGACCACTATATTACATATACTGTTTTTGTTACCAACTGTAAACAGTAAACACCACTGATTTAGAATCTTGTTTACAATAGTTTTGACTTCACGAGGCAGAATTTTTTGAGGTACACCTCTTAGATGGCCTGTTGCTAGATTAAGCCTCTTCTAACCTAGTTTAATGCAAGACATTTTGAAAAATTTTCTCATTGTTACTTAAATGCTGCCAATTAGGTTGTAGTACACTCATTTTTCAGCTACGGCTCATTATTCTTACCCTGGTAATTTGCAAATGCAGAAAGCCTTTGTTGTAAATCCAACTTTTTTCTAATGTGCCTCTTGTCTGTGAGATTCATTACTAGAAAATTGTTTTTGAACTAGAACCTCACCCACTGCAAGAAGAGTGTTCACTGATACTTCCTATCATTAGCAAATTAATGGACTTGTATTCTTATTTTCAGCTTTCTTCTGTAGAAATCGATCAATTATTCTATGTAATGGGACATTTTGTGTAAAAAAATTGCTACTTATAGTTATAATTTAGGTTTTTGAGTAATTGTAAGTTAAAATGTTTAGTAAGGAAATAACACGTAAAAACCAAAAAAATCTAGCAAGTGGCCATAGTTTGTAACTAAGAACAATTCTGTTATGTTGCAGTTTTGGATCAGACATCTAATGCAACTGACATCGAGGCTCAACGAGAAGTTATATTACATAGCCTGCAGTCAGTACGTAGCTAAGTATCTACCTTTTATTGTATGTAAATGATACAACAATAGGGGTTGTCTAGATCTGTTTACCTGTTTTGTGTTTACCCGGTGTAAAGCTGAACACTGTTAATTTCTGCAAGCATTCCTTGAATTAATGCAAACAGTTTGGATTACCAATGTTTTACTTGCTTTTAACGAGGCAGTTTTTGACGATATTTGTTTCGTTAAATTTTTTGGGCTAATGTTTACAATTCTGCACACTTAGTTCATGAGGCAGATTAGGGTTAGGGTTAGACTTAGGGTAGAATTGAGGTTGAGTTACGGTTAGTATTAAGGTTGGTTTTAGGATTAGGGTTAGGGTATTTAAATGGTGTAGGTGATTGCACCTTTATTTTTTGCAATGTCATTGATTTCATCATTATTACTTTAACCTTTTGTCAAAAAGTTTGATCGAATGATTTGTTTATAAATGCTTAGCAACAGCCTATAACCGAAGATCACGCTGGATAAAAAACCATGGACCACTAAAACACATTGTTTCATGAAAGGTCCATTGCTTTGCTAATCTTGTCTTAGAAAGACCGAAATGTTCTACCATAATGTTTCATTTTTTTTAAAGTTATTACTAACTAATAATAATTATTGTGATATGTGCGCATTTCCAAAGTAAAGGTCATTAGCCTTCTGTTAATGGAAACAAATATTGCACTTATGCACATGTTAATCAATGAGTAATATGAGAAGTGGCAGATCCATGATCGTGGGACAGGCTTAGCAACCAGCGTTCGACCACTGTGATAGGCCCAGTAGAATTTGACAACAGTAAAAATGGTCTGCATGTGCCTACACTCCTGGCTCATTACTTATGCTCATTTTTAGAGCTGAAATATGCTGTTATAGCTGTGCTTTACGTAAAGATTTATTGCCTGCTTTGTGTTATCAAGTGGGTCAATATTGCCGTACTTTGTTTTACAATTAGACTTTGCTCTTTAGTTGGGCATTTACTCTCAATAATTGCTTTACTTGCGGGAAAAGAAAAAGAAAATGTTTTATCGAACTAAGAGCATTTTTCTGGAATTAATAATTAACAATTTAAAAATATTTATTTAAGATAAGAAAAAGTAAAATTTTAATCTGAATGTGAGTCTTGTTAGTAACCAGTAAGTTTGAATTCCTTTTTTTTGTTTAGGAAGGACTGCAGATATTTTATTAGCATGCCATTATAATCTGAGATGTGTTTTAGTTTTATATTGATAAAATATTATACTGTAGTTCTGGGCAATGTGGTTTGAAGTATGCAATGTGCCATTAAATATTATAGTTGTCTTGTAATGGTATCTTTAATTGTTGAAAATATGGTTTTCCCTAAATTTCTCCTAAGAATATTTGCACCTAAGCACATATTCTTATAACAATTTGGATAATTTTTTGCTACGAATGTAATTTGTATATTTGCGAAACTTCACGAGCACACTGTATTGCATTGTTAAGTGTCTTTGGTCAAGAGCAAAGACTGTACATTGTTGTTGTTGTTGCACTGTTGCCGTTTTCCGTAATAGCCAGAGAATGAGTTGAGCTACAGCTACATGGTTGGAATGATAATTAGTTTTTTTATAAGTTGATTTTTTTCTTAGGCTTGTTTATATTTCATTAGTTGTAGAAAGACGCACATGTTTGGTTTTGTAACATTTTGCTTAATTTCAGTCTTGCTTTTCGAGAATACCAACTTAAAAAATTCCATAAAGTTTCCAGTCATTTCTTATCTGATTTGGATGAAATCGAAATTTGAATACAGGTTTTGGGGTGTATTTTTATTACTACAGTTGCTTTGGTTTAGTCTGTAGCATTGGGGTTAATACATTTACAGAAATATCTCCACAATAAGAAGTTCTGCATTTCTAACCATCCTCACCATTTTATTACAGCTACAAGGGAGTCTCATAGCCGCAGGAGTGATTCACACTCTGATAGGAGCAACAGGATTTGCAGGGTTTCTCCTGCGCTTTATTGGACCAATCACCATTGTTCCAGCTCTCATGCTCATTGGAATATACATGATCAGGGCATCTGCCAAATTTGTCATTGTTCACTGGGGCATAGCAGTTTTGTAGGTTGAAATTCAGTGTCATTTGATTTAAAGTAATTAATTTGCTTAATTGACTCGTTATGCTTTAGAGCATAAACAGACATTGTTTAGTTCCTATTTTATTGTTGAATGACACTGCTAGTTGTATAATAGGTTACGTGATCAGATAATAATTTTCATACCCAGTGATGAATGGCTTTGACACTAAACAGCACATAGACAGTACAGTAGGTCATTGTTAGTACTACGTCTTTGCACACCATGTAACAGTAGAAGTCTTGTACATACTATTGTATACTATTACTATTTAATTACCACACGAATAGTAACTAATTCTTATTTAACAAAACTTTCAATATTTAGCAAGTGGTCTTGCATAAAATTGCTTTCCAATTGTTATTTTAGTGTTTCATTTAAACTGCATGCTATAACTGTTACTTGGTCTTTAAGATTAATGACTTCCAAGCAAACTCTAGGTTATTTTTCATTTTATATCCAAAATAATTGTTTATATAATAACACTTATTAAAGCAACAAAATTAACTCCTTTAATTTGTAATAACAGCAGCTAGAGAGTTTTTTGGTCTTTTCCACAATTATTAGCTCTCTAAGTGTTTTAATTTGCCTGTACACAACTGACAACTCACATGTACAGTGCTGAAAGTCTACCGAGACATTTATAGTTAGCAAAACAAATAGTAATTAATGAGCAAGATAAGCAGAGAAATTTTCTGATGTTCAAGGTTCAGAACTATTTGTAAAGTGAATAGATAAATTATTTTGTTAAGCTGTTCTGAACTTTTCATACGTTTCTAATTGTTAATGTAGCAATTAGTATTGCAAATCTACTTTAATATGGAAACATTTGTATTTTCCAGAACCTGTGGAACGGCTCTGATTTTTTCACTGTATTTGGGAAGGAAATCGATGCCAATCCCAGTGTGGACTCGCGAGAAGAGGTTTCATGTGGTTCATTATCCTCTGCATCAAGTTTTCTCCGTGAGTTAACTTAGTTGATAATAATAATGAAGTAGTAATTTGAATTCCTTTCACATGTTGTCTAAATGACAGCATTATCAGTTCTTAATTTGTCTTGTTGCAACACGTTTTGTACAATCTTTAGCAAAAAGTATTAAAGAATTGAGGCATTGTATTACCCAAGTATAAATTAAAATCTAGTTATGACTTTATTTTATATATAATTATAATTATTGGAATATATAGTAATAATTAAAATATATATAATTATCTTTTTGCAAACACTTTTCCCATGAGCTAATTAAATGCTCCATTGTCATCCACTGAATCATACATCCATCGGCATGATTCTGTTCACCTCTTTATGCCAGAGATAAGTGCTGAAGTGTGTAAATCTTTCCGAGCAAAATCTAAGTATGTTAATATCTATCCTCCTGCTGGTTTCTTGGCTGCTTCTTTTGCTTGTTGAAGAGCTATCTTCACTGGACTATCGTCTGGTAGTCTAAGAATGTGTCCAATCCATCATAAACAGCACCTTTTTTATTTTTCTTGTCCGAGAATCCTCTTATTTTTTCATACAGGTTTTTATTTGAAATTTTCTTTAATCATCTGATACCCAAAATATTTCTGTAGTTTCGCTTTTGAAATGCATCTATTTCAATCTGATAATTTGCTTTTAATGTTCAGAACTCAGATTCATACAAAAATACAGTTTCAGCTAAGCCTGAAAATATTCTAATTTTTGTTACAAAGAAATTTCCTGTTCTTAAAAACTTTTAGTTAAATGGTTCAGCAGCTAAAATTTATTTAGTGCATTGACTGCTCCATATGTAAGCACAGCATAGCTTGCACGTCAGGAGGTCAAATTGAGTTTTTACTTTCCTGAGTGACCTGAATCTCAAGTTTGCGCTTATCATCTCCCCAATATTTTGACCACTTGGGATGAAACCGATCCATGGTTAAAGTGTCATCCGCCTTAAATAAAGTTTTTATTATTATTGTTGTTGTTGTTGTTGTTGTTGTTGTTGTTGTTGTTGTTGTTGTTGTTGTTGTTGTTGTTGTTGTTGTTATTATTATTATTATTATTATTATTATTATTATTATTATTATTATTATTATTACTATTATTGTTATTATTATCTTAGTCATAATTCTGGCTCCCTGTGTTGCTCCTAGGCTGAATTATGGCCTCTTAAAAGTTACAGCAGTTACGCACCACATTGTAATGTATATAAGTATCAATTAAAAAGTCCTTGTATCAAAAATAGTGTAAAAAGGTAAAATATTAACTAATAGTACTTGAGTGTTAGTGTCCATTTGACTTTTTTCTTCCAGAACTTGCAGATTTGAAGTTTTTTATGCATGACACAAATATTTGTTTTTCAATTACCAATACCACATACTTACCGTATATACTCGCATATAAGCCGAATTTAGAACTATAAAATACAATACTGAAATCAGGGGGTCGGCTTATATGCGCATGAAACAAAATGAACACAAGGACAGACACTAATGCCAATTTTCCAGCCACACATTTTCATCGCTATCTGACTCTTTATTTGGTTGTGTGTCATTTTGTTTTTTTCAAGAACACTACGTTAAATTATAAACAGAAATGTTATAATTTTTTGTGAATAAATAGAAAACAAAATATTTTCTTCTTTATTCATATCAAAATGTATAATTTCTTCTAGTATGTAACATAAAAGTAAGCATTTTACATCTTTATAGTAAAAAATTTCAATGAACCAAAAATACCCAATTAACAAAATGTGACAAAAAGGGATCAATTTTGTTGATTGGGTATGGAGTAAAATTAGACAAGTTGATGGTCGGCTTATATACGGGTTTTTGCAAAAACTGGCCATTTTAAAGCAGTTTTAGGGGGTCGGCTTATATGCGATGTAGGCTTATATGCGAGTATATACGGTATATAAAAGCTTGCAAGCTGAAAGTTACTAATACTGCTGTAGGTCATGCCAGTAAATATTCAATGCTTATCTGTTTATTTAAAAGACGGTCACTCGGTTAGCTAGTTTTGACACAGAGCCTGGATGTGCTGCGTATAAAGAAAACTCATAGAGGCAGTGGAGCTTGAAAAAAAATTATCAGTATTTTCAGTGAAGAGCTTGGAGGATTCTTTCTTTAATTCCCTCTGCTTAAAAGCCCATGGACATTTTTACCCCTTGCTCTAACTAATGAGTTTGGACAGTTTTCTTGATTTTATCCTTGAAATATTTGTTGAGTGTTACTGTTCAGAAGGATACTTAAACATTTTTACTTTGCTGTTGATATGTGTAGATATGTATTAAACTAAAGTCTTGGCAAAAATCAAATTTCAAATGAATGCGTTATTATAATGAGTACTTATGATTTATTCACGACTAACAAGTTACCCAAATAACAGATATCACTTCCCATGAAATTTTAGAGGAATGCATAAAATTCTGGAATAAAAACTAGATATAGGTTGCCACATAAAACGAGCACTGCCTATTCATGTACATGTCTATCACATGTCAGTTGCTTGCATTTTACTTCACCTCAGATTTCACTTTAGGAAGGTGTTGCTAGGGTAACGAGTAACGACTTGTATACTAAATTGGAAACTAATGGCTGAAATTTGATAATTGTCTCTTCGTGTAAAGACAACCTTGCTGGAATCACTATAAATAAATGTCTGAAGTTTGATCATTTCTAACGTGAATATTGTGCGTTATAACCTATGCAATAAATACTTTCTTTTTATATTTCCTGAAAAGCATGTAAAAGTGTGCAAGCAATAAAACTCATAAAACATTTGGTTTACATGTTTCAAGCATTATTGATTTTTCAATGACATGACATCAGAATCCATCTCCACACATTTACACCATTTTTTGTTAAAGTATGTGGAAGGCACAGCAGCCGAATGGTTAGGACACTTGATTGCTGATCCAGGGCTTCTGGGTTCGAATCCCACTGATGGTGGAATTTTTTCAGCCATATACTACTTGAGCAAGAAATTCTGGCTGACTTCTTAGGCCTAGTCAACCTTAATTCATGGACTAGCCACCTATTCTAGTGTACTTCTGCTAAAAAATAGATGTAACCAGTTACCATTTATCCCAACGACTTGGTCTGGCATGGGACCTTTTTCTTTTTCTTTCATAGACTTCTATGAAAGTATGGTTTCATTCAATGACAATTTTTTTTCAATAATCCATTTTGATTGACTGCAATATCTCCATTAAGTGAGATTTTGTTTTTTGCTGTGCATTGCAGATATTAATAGGGATTGTTATCGGGTGGCTATTTTCACTCATTCTCACAAAGACGGATGTCCTGCCGGATGATTCCACAAGTCCTCAATATCTTGCAAGAACTGATTCACGTTCATATATAATCAGCGACTCCAGCTGGTTTAACTTTCCATATCCGGGTAAGTTTGCATATATCTTTATCTGAACAGAGTATGGACATTGCTTTTTCTGGGCTGCCACTAAAAGCAAGGTAAATCAAAGTAATCATTTAAACAAAGTTTAAACAACATTAGTCAAACTGATGTTTTGTAAAAATTACAATCTCTATTCTTAGTGTATGTGATTTACATTTTTCAGGTCAATATGGGGCACCTTTATTTAGCATCAGTGCTTTCATAGCTTGTCTTGTGGCAACAATTTTATCGATATTAGATTCGATCGCCGATTATTATGCTTGTGCGAAAACATGTCATGTGCCACCACCCCCATCTCATGCAGTGAATCGCGGTTTGACCATTGAGGGAGCCTGCAGTCTTTTGTCTGGTGCTGTGGGGTGTGGGCATGCTACAACGACCTATGCAGGAAACATCGGGGCCATGGGCTTGACAAAGGTACACAATTGACCACTCCTCACAGTCATGTACTCATCATTTTTTTGTTAACTTTATTACTAGAAACAGTGTCTTATGTTATAAGTTAGTAGCTTGAATAGCTTCTTATGTTTACAAGTCACTGTCCTATTCTCACAGAACAAGCTGTTGTGATTATTATTTTGTACTATTGTCTTAATAATTACATTTTTTTGTTTTTATAGTATTTATAGTAATTATAGTATTTAAATGTGTTTTAATCTTAGTGAAGTTATGTAGTTCCCTTAGAGACGTGACTGGGGTATTTTCAGATCGCTTTTTTGTGGCGAGGTCTGTGGCTGAACAGTAGGATTCCCATGCTTCACACGAGTGCCGTGTGTTCAGTACTTGCTCTGGGGGTATCAAGCTTAAACTTTGACTGCCTTATATAGCTTCAGTACCTTTTGAGCAAAAAGATTTTCACCAACTTTTAAAATGACTGTAATCTGCTTCATTATTATCTTGCCCACACAGGTTTTTGACAAGCCGTTTTGAAACAAACAGAGGACATATTATAGTAATTGTTGGCATTACTTGTCTTGCCGGTTAAAGGCTTTTTGTGCAGAAAGATTTGAAAACAATTTTAAACTACCAACCTGGCAGGTTTGAAAACAGTCTGAAAATGTTTTGAGGTACTGTGTCAACACTCAAATCGTTTTGAAAATGATTTCAAATGGTTTGCACTTACCGTGTGAAGAAAGGTCATAATGACTCCGGTCGTTTTACAAGCAATTAGAGTAGACTTTGCCTTTGATTGCTTTGTGCTTTCCCGAAGTGTGTAAGAATATCAAAGTTGATTAGCTTTACAACTGCATTATTTGTCTTTACATTGTCATTGCGATGTCATGTTCACAAATATATTACATTTTGTTAGGTTGCAAGTCGTCATGTATTTGTGGCCGTCGGCATCATCTACATGCTGTTTGGAGTGATTGGCAAGTTTTCCGCAGTTTTTATCACGATTCCTCATCCGGTGCTCGGTGGTGCACTCATTACCATCACTGGAGTATTTATTGGAGTAATCCTGTCAAACTTGGAACACATATCCTTATCTTCTTCCCGCAATCTCACGATCATCGGCACATCGCTTGTCGTTGGCTGGATGGTGCCGTACTGGCTCGAAACTGTGCCTGATGCTATTAATACGGGTACAAGATTTATTTTTAAATGCTGACACTCTGTATTCATGTTTATTCTTCCAATAATTTTCTATCATAAAAAGTATCATGGACTTCATTCTGTTTAGGTAGTGCAACTGCGGACAGTGTACTGAAGATGTGTTTAGGCAATGCTAATTTGGCTGGTGCCGTGTTTGCTTGTATACTGGACAATACTGTACCAGGTATTATACTAGTTTACTTATTTTTGTTTTTCGTAAGTGAAGAGGTAAACTCACTTTTTGTTTAAGATGATGCTAGTATACACTACTGTTCCTTTCTGTCAATAGATGGCACCGTAAGCTTTTTGTTTTGCAATACTGTATGGAAGGAAGTGTTTACAGTATTTGTGCCATCATCTATTAAATTTATAATTGAACTAAAAGAAGCATGTTTTTAAGACTATTGGCAGCTTAACAGGCTGAAAGCAGTAAGATTTTGTTTTATTCAGTTCATAAACCGCGAGCCTCCTGATTTTTTTTATTAATCTAATTTTTATCATGTTGGCAAGTATAAGAGGCATTTAATATCCTTCTAGTAGTTTTTTTTTGTTTTTTATGTCTTGTTTTATCACCCTAATCTTCCTGCTTCTATTGTTTAAGTAAAACTAAATACAACTACAATTATGTTATTCCCTAGGCTTTTGCACATCAGCCAAATAACTGCTTTGCAAGCACACCATTACTATAGTGCAAATTAGGAATCAAATAAAATTTCATATTTTACCTAAATAACTATTTTCAAAATAACTAATTTTAGCTATACCCATGTGCCTTATCACATACTGTATGAACAACCGCAGCAGGCGTTGGTAGGATGTCTACTTGAGCTGCTCTGAATCATTTAACTGGTTTTACAGTGGGTGTAAATTACTGTAATTTGCAGTTTTGTTGATTTTCATGGTAAATTGCTGTTCACCTGCTATTATGTCCTGTCATAAACCTTAGACTGGACGATTATGGATTTTCCTATGTGTAAAAATTCACCATCCTTTTTAACGCTCGTGAACATGCAAAATAATTTCTCGCTTTCGTTGGTTCACCACTTTGGTCTGACGTATTCATTATTATATTATGCTTGTCATAATTTGTTTAGGTGCTTATTGTACAGTCTGCCTTGTTCCCAACTCTAGTATGCCCAAACTCTTGACCAGACAGTGTTTTATAGGTTAATTACTGTGTTCAACCTTGACATGAACATTGCTGAGTTTACACCCTGTGGCTAATGTCCCACATCCTGATAGTAATTGTGCCTATACAGACTGGTTCCATGCTTTCTCAGAATTCCCCTTTATTATTTCTCTCTAGCCACCTGTTTGGTGTGTGACATGTGTAGCGCCACTACCATGATGTCTTTTCTAAAGGTAAGATTTGTTAATCACATTTTTGATTTGTTAATAGGTACAGATGAAGAAAGAGGAATCACGGCTTGGAGAGCAGAACGCGTGGCATCTGACATGGAGCATTATGACGAAGGAGTGGAAGTGTATCAGCCTCCACTTCCCAAGTTCATCAAGAGGAGCCGTTGGCTCAGATATGTGCCATTTTTACCCAGTCCTGTGGCTCCTGTCTATGCTTCAGATAATTATTCTTTGTGATGGTAGTATGTGATTGTTTGAAATTAATGAGTTTAGGAAAACATTTTAAATTTCACAGCAAACAGCCTAAATGTGTTAGGTAATAGAGGTACTAGAAGAGAATTCACTGTGTTGTTGAAACGAAAAGATGGCAGACGGTGTACCTGTTTGCCGTAAGTATTTTTACATATTTTCCTAACAGGGTTAGAAGTAGAAAGAAGCAAAAGTTTCAAGGTGCAAATATCTTAGTGCATTACTAAAGTGCAAAATATTAACATAATTATGCAAACGTAATTGCTTGTGGTTCTTGCAAAATCAGTGGATTTTCTATATCACCAATATTGCCTTTACGGATTTCCCGCTTCCTTTTGCTAAACTTTACCTTTGTTATACAAGACATTTCCGAGTTGTATGCTTGGGTTATTTGCATCTCATAGTATATCTTGGGGCATGATATGTTAGCAGTGTTGGAATGGATTCAATACAGTCAACCCGGAGTCATTAAACTCTGATTAAAATTAACCACAAAGTTGGGACTTAGGCCAGATTTTAACCAGCGACACGTGTAAATGTCCCCCGAATCAAATGGGACCTTTGTCGGGATTTTCAAATATTTCCTTTCTTTCAGTCAAACTTAGTTCAAAAATTCATACCTAAACTTGAAGTTAAAATTCGTGAATTTGTGTGTTATGACAACTTGATTTGCATGACTTCCTATCAACGTGAATGCAATGGTACTCTTGCGCATAAATCAGTAGACACTTCAAATGATTTTATGCGTTTAATGGTGTAGTTAAGCAGTACAAATATATCATGTTTTTTGGATATTTTTCATTATTGTTGTTGCAATTTACAGACACTGTATGTTGTGATTGTCCTAACAATTTTGTTGCATTTTGCTAGTCATAGACGCTACACATGTTCTGATATTAGAGTCAGCTGTTGGGTCACTTAGGTGTTTAAGTCACGTAGCATAGGGTGCTTTACATGAAACCCGGTAATATTAGAAATTGTAATTGCCATAGGTATTTTGGTATGTTTCTTCCAAGTAACCATTTTTTGCTTTTTTGTGAAAAGCATTGATGACTGAATTAGGGTTTCTTCTAATCATGTGGTTTAATCTGATTTCTGATACATCAGCAAGTTTTAATTACTTTTCATCCACATCGAGTCTTCCCGTACAGAAATGTTATACAGTGTTGGTTATTTATCTAATATGTAATATATATTTGAGATAGATGGGTGTAAGGTGTAAGATTTTAGCCTGTGTCAGGGTAGACAGTAGCTTCACTGTACAATCAAAGTTATACGAGACAATCAGGAAGAGATTAATTATTCCAAATTATTTTTTTACTTTTTGATTTTACTGTTTTTAATTGCTTTGCTTAAATTTTTATTTTTGAACTTGATCAGTTTTGGTACATTTATTTAATGTTTTCGTAATAATTAGTTGAGTTCATTTGCCTATGTTCTAATCAAATGAAGGAAATAATTTCTTCTGCTTTATTACTTAATTCGTATTTTGTGAGTTTCAACAATCCTTTTATCCTTGATTCACACTCTGAAAGCATGACTTATCTGCTTTGAAAAAGTATGTCTCAGGAAGTCTTATCAAAGGACTATATTTTTTACAAGTCTTTGAAGGGACCAGCTAATTTAATGTTAAAAATGATGCTATTATTGGTTTGACTTGTATTGTTAGAAATATGGCTAGCTTGTAATTTTGCGCACATTATTGCTTTGCAATAGCAGCTGATTTTACTGTTTTATGCAGGTTAGCTTATGTGCTTTAAACTTTAAAAACTAGTATTTCTTTCAGAAGGTTTCCTTTTCGTAGTTTATGATTTGTTTTTGTCAGCTTTGTAATAATTACGAATAGATTATGCGATCCGTTGCCATTTTGCATACAGATTTTTGAAACCCGATTTTCATTTCTGGATTTGTAGTTAGTTTTTAAGCTTATATGTTGCTACTGTAGCTAGATAAGTGTGTATTGCCTTTTAGGCTTTTTGATCATTTACAAAGGTTAGTGTTTTAAAGAAAGCTGCAGGGCTAAGTGGTGTTTACCCAGCATCCGGTTTTCCATCTTGCAGAATAGCCGCGGAGAAAAAATCAATAGGAAATAACTGCAGAAAAAGAGTAACGCAAATGCAGGCAGCTTAAACGGGTGCATTGAAAATATATATAAACCAATTTTATTTATTCCGCACCCCCAAAATGTATACGCATCCGGATGCTGGGTAAACTCCACCTTAGGGTGTTTTCACACACATTGTACCGAGTAGGCGATACGTTGTCATCAGTTTGCCCTTATAAAAGTTACATTTTAAATAAATAGCTGTTTTAGCTGATTCACAAAAGCACAACAACCATTTGGCAATAATGAGGTAACTTTCTGGGAAACTACAGCATGTAAGGAATTCCTTTATATTTCTTCAACTATTGTAAATTTGTAGGATTCGTGAACAATCCTTTGATTCTTGTAGTGGCGAATTGTTGTTAACTCTCGCCTCACATTACTGAAATGTGTTTGTAGAACAGAAGTACTTAGTTCCCTGCAATTGTGTACATTCTAAATGCTTAAATGTAGAGCTTAACTGCTATTGCAGAAAAATTGCATATCTGTCATGATGATAAACTTATGTAGTTGTTGAAACCCATATCAGCCCATATAAATATTCAGTGTAATTGAGATTTGCTGTTTTATTTTCGTTGAATATTGTTCTCGTCGGCCAGTGTTCCGTGTATAAAATATTATTTAAGATGTTGTTTTAATGTACTGACTACAGTCTGATTGACAATGCTGTATTGCGTACATTGCTGCAAAGTGACTGTGAACTTATGTAATTTCACTTAGCAAGTGTAAGATTTAGGAGTTTTTGCACTGCAGGATAGGTAGTGTCCGTGATCATGTATGCTGTAAAATTTTTACTCTGCTTGTTTAGCAATTACTGTATCAAGGTGGTGGCGGCTCGTGCATAGGTACTGTGGTACTGCAGCACCCCCTGTTTTCACTCATTATTATCGATAATATTCAATATATGATCTTTTTTCTTTAGCTCTTTTTTATACTTGTGAGCAACTGGAGCATGTGAGGGAAGTACAATTTGCTTTCCTGCCCAAGCAACGCAGTGTTTGGCTGCTGTGCACATGTGGCCATGCGCACATGTCTGAACTAACACGCTGTACGATATCGTCTGCTGCTAGGTAGAAAAGCACTGTCTGTATCACAGTAACAATTGCCACGTGCTTACCGTCTACCGTCGTATTCTTGGATATGATAGTGTAAATTTAGCGTGTTTGCTTAAAACAAATTATTTAATAATGGACGCCTTACATCCCCAACAAATAAGTTTTGTGATTGTAAGTGAACTACAACAGCTTATTTTTTTGCAATTGTCTCCCCATGAAAAAGTTTCAGTGAAAAAAAGAGGCCGTTCAATACCTGATCTTCAAATATAGCTGCAACATTAAAATTACATATGTTTGTTACATTTTACACAGTAGTAAAACAATGGCTAAAAATTTTCTGAAGGAGCACCCCCACTAATTTTAGCTACGAGCCGCCACAGACTAGCAGTGTGAGAACATAACAAAATTAGATATCCTTGCAATTTGATTTTATTGTTTCCTAACATTTTCTCATGTATTTAACTAATACATCAATGCTATTGTTGAAGTGCGTTTTTTATGCGAGACTTAAACTTAATATTATGACTCATTTTTTCCTACATGTTTTTAACATATATTTACATGTCAGAAGGCAAATATGTATTATAAAATTGCAAGTAGACTGTGTGATAAATCGGTTTTTCTGAATTTTTCTTTTCTATTACTGGAACATTTTGCAGTTTAAACTACTTTCTACTTGTCTGTTGATCTCTAACTTACAGTGCCTCCTGTTTCTTGCCAATAGATGTTATCATGTTGTGTCTATTATAATATTATTGCCACTGTTTACAGTATAAGTCTCGCCATCTATTAAAATTTTATTAAACTAATAACTAGTGGAAATTTGTTTCCACATTAATTTTGAGCATTTTTATCTGTAAATAATTTATAACATGAAGCGTTTATTAACTTAGGAAAACTGAAAACTTATAAGGAGGCACGTTATAATGCTTCGCGTATTTCAAATTATTCTAACAATCTGTATCTCAGGCAATCTATATTTTTCTTAAATTCATGTTGCTGTATTTCTAAGATGTCGTTTTTCAGCCAAGATGATCATTCACTGTTATGATGTATTGTAAATACACTGTTGTACTTATGATGAAATTGAGAACTGTAGACTTTTTTCTTTAATTGACATTTGGTTTTTAATGGAAGACTTTGTATAAGTATCATGGGAATTCAGTCACCTTTTCTTTCTGTCAGTTTTTCCAGAGGCACGTGAATTCTGCTGTGCAGTTTACAAACTAATTCTGTACTATTAGATTCAAAATAGTAGATGTGTAATGATCAAAGTAAGAATGCAAGAAAAA
Organism: Tubiluchus corallicola; assembly: GCA_030141605.1. Taxonomy (NCBI): domain Eukaryota; kingdom Metazoa; phylum Priapulida; class Priapulimorpha; order Priapulimorphida; family Tubiluchidae; genus Tubiluchus; species Tubiluchus corallicola. The sequence goes on along the minus strand of JAQGDQ010000122.1, from coordinate 479,184 downwards.
GGGCAAAGCGGGGAAAAAGAGAAGGGTAGCCTTTTGTAGACGAATCGAAACGATTTGAACTACCTCAGCTGGTCAGAGCTAAAACTGTGGAAGTGAGAGAAAGAATGAAATAATTCTGCTGTAACTTTCTTATCGGGCTACTGATAATTGTATTCGGGGTTGGGAACTCCTGTCTTGAATTTTTGGTCCTGACCCGAATCCGGGTCACGTTCACTTCATGCTGAACCCGAAATATCTCGACCTTGAACTCAGTTAGCGTTCTGAACCCCGACCTCGAGCAGCAGCAAATCCCTATCTGAACCTTGACCCCCCAATGAAGTCTAGAAATTTGAAGTCAGTATATTTTTTAAATTGTTTCTTTATACAAAGTCAAATTCTCAAATTTGACAAAATAGAAAGCCAACTGTCTTGGAACAGACAGAATTTTGAAAAGATTCAGTTTTTTGTAGAATTTCCTGCATGTTTGGTTCATCTGAAACTTTTGTGTGGCTTTTTTGTCAGACTAAAATTAATTAATGATTTTTAATCTCACTTTCGCAGTATAGTTGGTATCGTTAAGTTTTTATATTTATTTATCATTATTTTAAGTATGATAATTTTTATATTCTGAACTCGCGTTCACCCTGCTGTTTGTGTGTAAGTTTTGAGGCAGCTGATTCATTCAAAGCAGTGCTGGCAGTGAGCCAGCTACAACGTCTGATTGGCTATTGCGAGGTGGATCCCTGCCAGCTGATTGGCGTTTCCCGGATCCCTCTATTGATCTGTCTGCAGTCGCTCAAATCGTAAAGCTGGATAGCTTGAAGCTGTTACGGAAGCAGAGATTTTGTTACTGTTTAGCCCTTGCGGATTATGACCATGGCTTTACGTTGTCAGTGATACTGCAACATTGCATTTGGCTTGCAGTGATCACCATAGTGACAGAGTATTGTGAACAGTTAATTTCGTGCAAGGCGGATTTTTAATCAGATTAAAAACAGGCCCTACTTTACTGTATAGTGAACAGTCTGTTAGAGTGTATCAGAGTATTGTGAACAGTCTGATAGTGTATCAGAGACGGTGTCTGAATAGCGATTACCCAATAAAGTGAGTAATATCACACATCTGTGAATTTGTGTATTTTTGCAGTAACGTAGTGTTTAGTAAATTAGTGTTTAAAGCACTATAGAAGTGTTTTACCTACAATAGCGTTTAGAGTAGTTTAAGCACCTAAAGGTATGTACACAGGTGTGTTTTTCTAGAAATGTGTTGTGTCGGATACTGCTGCATTCCTTTTTAACTAACTTGTCCATGTTTCCATGTAACATGACATTGTAATTTTCCGTTTATAATCATTACAATGTAAATGTACTGTTGTCAGCTAGTGCACGTGTTATGTCACAAAATGTTGTAGTAGTCCCATAATCCCATTCTTAAATTACAAAGCATGAAATGTTTTGTAATCAAATCAGTAATGACATGGCTTCTGGATCAAATCGTGCAGTTGTCGGTTTTGGCTTTACGCTTCATCTGGTAAGTCTCAACAAGTATGGATTTGATGTACTCCAGCACATATGTTGTGTTTAGCTTAATATTATCACTGTCTGTTTTATGCAACATGTTTCATTGACATTATTATTAAACTGAACGTTTTTGACCAATTTTCAGTAGCCTTTCAAATGCTGAGTTTTTAAAGCACTTAGTCTAGATTGCAAGTCATTAAGTTATTCGCTTATTGAGTTTTTGCTTGCCAACTGCCAGGATATGTCTTTTAGAATGACATTTATTGTTGTCATGAATCTGACTCTTTGTGAACTTGCCATTTAGAACACCATTTATTGTTGCTGTGGTATCCCTTTTATCGTAAACTTTTAACACGGAGGAACTTTATTATGATGTCATAATAAAACAATGGCTAAAACTTATTACATGAACAAAATCGAGAACAAAATCATGGCGAAATAGACAGTTTTATAATATTCTGAAATTTGTTAGATACTCATAGATACACATTTGTTTTAAAAATCTTGAATTAGCTGACATTAGAATTGAAATTAAAATGACATAATTATGTTAAATCTTTTGACAAAGTACATTATAGTGACTATAGATTTATATCAGCATGAAAATTGTTTAAAATTCACTGTAATTTTCATTTTATGTAGATTCACTGAACTTTATTGCCGGCACAGCAAAGAAGGCAAAAACTACATCGTCTCACATTATCTTGTCTATTTAACTTAAACACAGCCTTACAAAAATCAGCATGTAATGCTCAATAATCGTGAAATTTGAACTTCTGAAGTTTAACGCATCTTTGAAAAAAATGCAAATCTCTCACCTCAAAAAATCTCCCGGCCACCATTAATAATTTGCAGTAGAAAATCTTAGTTATTTGCATTAGAAACACGCTGTGCACCAGCTTCTAGCAGATTAGTCAAAAATTAAAGTTTTAGCGTTCCAGGAACTTGACTGAAATGAATTTACGAGACCAGCGTCAGTATTTTTACTGTTATCATTACCATTGCACATGAAACATTGCGCAAGTTCAGTTCATGCATCACTACTGACCTCATTAAAAGTGCAATCTGCCCTCAGTAGCACAAGGTGCACTATATACATGTCATTACTAGGACAACATGCCCCATAATGTACGAGCATTAGAACAAGATGCACCATTAACATTATTATCAGTGGAACAAGTTGCCCTGTGCGCTCAGATCATTAGAACAACGCGCCCTGCTGTGCAATATTGGATTTTACAACAAAATATCTTTATTACCTTGTAACGTGCCATGTAGATTGCTATCAGGACAAGCTGTTCAACTGCGTTCACATACGCATGCACACACACGCGCACATACACATTAGGAAAGCCTAACATCTAATTAATTGAGGAAGGAAGCACTGAAAAATTGCAGACTGACCAGGATTTGAACCCAGCACCTCACTGCTTACATAGTAGATTGTTCACACGCACATGAAGTACAGTGTGAACTGATTAAATATGTTTGTATAGATATATTGTAATTGGGTCAATATTACTATATAAAGCTGAACACAATGCATGCCCTAGAATAGATTAAATCTATACTTGTTGATGTTTACCAGATGAAGCACAGAAGCAAACGTTACCATGGCATTTCTTTTTAGCAGAACATCGTGATCATTGTGATACCTGCTTAAATAAGAACTTGTATGCTAGAAATAACAATAAATAGCAATAACATGTTTCTCAAGAAATAATTAGCTATGTTTACTATGTATTTCTCTGATGTTTTTCTCAAAATAAAGTAATGGCCATTCACCATTCTTAGTCTCTTGTCTGTAAACAGTGCAGTACGAAAAAGCTCTAAGACGAGCAGCCCTTAATTTCCCATTTACATCTTATTTCCAGGGGTATATGCATGCGCATAGGTGTTGGCTAATTATAATAAATCACTTTATATTGTTCTATTAACATACCAGTCTTCAACATTTCTCTCTTGTCTAAACTAGACAAATTCAGGTCAACATAAAACTGTTATCTTCTTTCAGTGTTGGTGCAAGATGCTAAAATGAGGATAAACATTTTGTCTTGACATTTACACAAATAACAAAATAACAGTAACAATGACTTCATTTTTAATTGCTTGTTATTTTTGTGTGTTTACCAGCCACAACATGCTGTCAATTCGCATTTTTGCGTAAGTTAATGAAAATTTTGCAAATTTTCTCTTTTATTAAATTGACCACATAAACACCTGCTATAGTTACTTTAAAGCAGTTGCTGACAGAAACGTGGGAAATAAAGGTATAATTTTATAACCTTTTTGGTTGGTAATTGCAGATATTGTGCTAGCACAGATAAAATAACTTCCGAAGAAGATGGCTTCCACATTGTTGAGAGCATTGTTACGTGCCACAACTGTGCGCTATCTAACAGCAGGGCGATGCAGTGTTTTAGAGAGACACGTGGCTCCCTTTAACAGGACTATTTTGCGAAATCTTGGAGAGGTTAAGTTGAGAAGCTATACCACAAAAGCCAGAGCAGCGAATGCCGATACTGAAGGTATTATATGATTATTGTAGCGCAGCTTCTAGTGCTATTCAGATCTCATGTCTTTCAAATTTCTTAGTGAAATACTGAGAAGTTTTGTTAATTTTCACTTAATCTGTATGACATTATGAATTTTCTATTATGTAAAGGTGAACTTATGATTGGCTTGCAAAAGAAATAGTAAAAAATGTTCTAAATCTGGATTTGAACCAGTGGCTTTCTAGCAGGTATTCTTGCCAACTCTATTGCATTTTTGGCAACTTCTAAGCGAGAGGCACAGGTTTCAGAATCTGGCAGTGGAATGATTTTTTTATTCATTTTTTCCATGCTAGTCATAAAATTTCTCCTTAGGATGGAAGACTTATATCATTAATAACTTGATAATCAATCTTGCTTTATTAATTAGTTAGTTAACTAATTATTTTCATTAATATGAAAATAAGAGAGTTATATTATTACTATGAAAGTTAGTATGAAATGTAAGTTTAACAAAAGTTCTTGTTGCCATGTGAAAAGGCTAATAACTAGGCTCTAGTAAGTTGTGGCTAAGTGGTCGCAATGGTACTGACTGTCCATTTCTTTCTGTTATTCACTTGCAATTTACTTGACTGATATTGTACGTGTGCCACAGTCAGTTATGTCCGGTCTACTACAGCTGAAATCGTGCATATATCATATGTCTGATTTTCGAATGAATTAGCTTTCATGACTGTGGGTAGTGTAGAAAACAAATTGTTGCCTCTATGTTATTTAGTGAGGTTATCTTATTTGTGCTACTGCAGCACAGCAGAGCACATAGCTCTAATTGGCTCACATATTTTTTCACTAGTTAAAACATTACGAATTGACCAATGTAATAAAACAGCTTTGTGCACAAGATTTTTTATGATTTTCATTACTTATTTTCAGACATGTTTTGTTTTCAATGTGAACAAACCAAGAATCGGAAGGGGTGCACTACGATCGGAGTTTGCGGAAAAACTGCTGAGGTTTCGCACCTGCAAGATTTGTTGACGTACATCTTGCGTGGTCTGGCCTTGTACGGGCATCGTGTCAACAAGCTGGGCAGACATCTTAATAATGAAGTGTACGATTTTATGTACTCAGCATTGTTCAGGTGAGCAAGTACTTTAGAACTTCCATGATCCCTTTAATGAGTATTTTAAAGTTGCTTAGACCTGTTCTTTTAGAGTGAGCATTAAATTATAGATCATAGTTTTATATTACCCATTCACGTTGTATGCCAACGTATAAGAGACTATCAGCGTATGTTTTACAATAATCCATTGTGTGCCAATGTATATGTTACACTGACTAATTCTGTTATTTGCACACCAATAATACATACCACAGTTTGCATATTCTTTGTGAATGATGATGAACTGCATGCATCACAGCAATGTAGCCATCAAATTACTGCAATAAATGCTAATATGAGTAGATATTGTAAGTTCATTTAATTAATTTAATTTGGTACAAATGTTCTCTGATTAAATTCATTGGAATTGTTTTGGTATGTAACTTGACATATTAGCAGCAACAGCTGTAGTAGTTTATGATTCAAGTAGTTCTGAAAATTTTATGAATTAGCATTCAGAAATTTTAATTAGTACAATATATAGTGTGATCAAACATGAGAATGTGGCAGTGACAATAAAGTTCGATGATCATAATTCAATTGGTGCTCTCTAAAATACTTATACATTCTGCTTAAAGTCTGTCTGGCACAATTAATTATCCAAATTATTCTATATTGTTCCAAATTATTTAAATTATTCTAAATTATTCCAAATTATCTAAATTATTATTCTTATTTCAAACAATGGAATTAAGGAGGAACTAGATTTATTGACCATCACATTTATTGTCACGCATCATTCTACGCCGCTCGCTTGCTTGGACACAACTTCAATATCATGCTTCGTGAATTTTAAGAAATCTGTAGACGAAGTTTTCTGTTTTTTTGGATCTGGTTTAAATCTTTTAAAACTGCTCGAATTCTGTGGTAACATCTGTCCAAAATGTTCACTAGGCTTATTTTGGGTAACTATTTCCAAAAAGAAAACAGCGTTTTTGTTTGTTTATTGTTCTGCTTGTGTTAATTTTACTTTTGTTTCTTTTTGCAGCACACTAACAAATGTGAACTTTGACCCAGATAGGTTTCTTGTCTACATTTCTGAGGCACTCAAACACAGGGATGCTGTAAAAGAACTATATTTTTCTACTTGCAAGGTCAGACTTAATATAATTATAATAAAAATACTTGACAATTACCTTTATCACATCAGTTTAATATATCACACTAGTAATTTACACTTCCATTCCTATTCACTGATGATTGGATCTGTCTCATTTTGATTTATCTTATAAAGAACAGACCTTAAAGTAAACAATGACAAGACATTATATTAAGAAATGCTCGTGTCATAAACAGACCATAACAGTTTCACCATAAAATGACTAACGCTGTCATTCTGCTTAACTGAATTTAGCTTATACATGTGTCATAAATCTGTGAGAGTATGAAATTCCTTTCACGTGCTTTTAAACACTAATTGTCTGAAAACGGTTTACCTCGTAGGAACAAGGAGCAAAACCTGAAGCATTTCCTGAAGGTCCAGCCACATATCGCCCTCCTGCGGAAGATGTACATACTCTTGCAGAAGAAGGTAAGTCACAGGAAGAGTTACTTATTGTGGATAATAAATGAACAATTTTACTTTTAAAAAAAGGAAAAGTACTGTGGATTCTATAACTGTAGAAAACTTTGTAGAAATGGAAGAGATAGCTTCTTCATTTGTTGAGCAATGATACCAGTTGGTCGCATATAAAATGTTATAACAAATTCCTTGTAAGCCGAGTCATTTTTTTATACAGTTTGGCGTGTTGCAAACTGGGATCATGCACTTAATGACATGGTCTGCTCAGTGTTGCTGTTTGTGGCAGGACCAGAACTCATCAAGGAAAATCCGTTACGAGCAAACACTGAACTGACTTGATATATATTGTCCTCTAAACAAATTGAATATTTATATAGCGTGGCAGTTGAGACACCTCAAAACAGTACTGAACCCATCGGTCATGTGTCCATTCACTAGCCAGGTTCGCATTGATTAACTTCATACACTCGTAGTCATTTGGTTAAAAATATATGAATGTCTTTATTAAAAATATTAAAAGCGTTTTACTTTGAAAACGACATCAGGACTAGAAGTTAATAAGTATATTGCACTGGCAGTCGTTTTTAAATTGAAATGTAATCATGATTTTGTTTTAAATAATCAGTTTTAATACTCTAAATAAGGACGATTCACTAAAGTGGCTTTTACATCTTTGGCAGGTAAGAAATTTGGACTGCGCCTTGAAGAAGCCATTTACGGAGCAGATTTGCATGGAGTTCGGCAGATGATTATCTTTGGCTTGAAGGGAATGGCGACTTATGCCAGACATGCAGCTTTGCTGGGACAAGAGTCACGAGACATTTCTGCATTTGTATTTGAGGTAACTATTTGCAAAAGGTTGCATTTCATTTTATGTGGGTGGTGTGCTATGGTGTGGGTGGCAATACATATATATATATATATATATATATGCAAGTAAAATCAATAATATAAATTAAATGAAAGATTGTGTAAAATATTAAAGATGATTTGCTTTGCCAATGTATGACTGTTTGACTATTTCCATATTAACACTTGTTTTCCATGTCTACACTGGTTTCAATATCAACACTAGTGTTGTTGTATGGCGTAGGAGGTGTGGTGCGGTGTGGATGGTGTGTTATGATTGGTGCAGTGGGTTAGTGTGGATGGTGTGTTGTGAGTGGGGCGTGGGTGGTTGTGTGTTGTGAGTTTATGCACAAAATTCTTTTTGCAGGTTGGCCAGTTATTAATTGATTACACACACTAATCACATCATCAGATCTCATAAAAGTAATCGTATTTGATCTGGTCATTTAGCTTCTTCCTTTGCTCTCACACAGAAATGGCTGTTTTGCTGAAAGATCTTTGTAAAAGTTCGTAAAATTTCAAGACTACCAGCTGCTGATGATGTACGGTTAAACCAACTTGGTTCCGTGCCATTCAGTATCGATCAGCAGGATTAAAGATTTTCAGTTTAAGATTTTGTTCACAGCAGTTGCATCATTGCTATTGCTGTATTTAAGGAACTAAAGTTACAAAGCATAGTAGTACTGAATAACTGTGATTTAAATTGTAACTGATATTGCATGCAGAGGAAAATAATTACGTGGATATTTCAATATAAATATATCGAATAGATCAATATGTTGGTAAAACAGCCTGGCGTGTTTTTTCTGAAAAGTCATTTTATAAGTTTGATTCTCTGGCAGTATCGTACCAAAAAAAAACTTCAAAAATGTCAATCCTATTGAGCATAATCCATCTAAACTGCTACTGATCCTTCATATCAATTCAGCACATCAGTAAAAGTAGTGTGAGTATAGAAACTGCCAGCAGTATATGATAACTATTCCGTAAGTTAACATTACGAATGAACATTTGTTTAGCTCATGCTTTACGAACAGCTGTCAATAATCAGACAGGCAGCCATCTTTTCCATTCATGGTACTCCCCAGTGAAGAACTTTATAATGAGTTGAATGATTTCTACCGATTTTTGTGAAAAACATTTAGGCAGTCGATTTCTTAGAAACTAGTGCAGAATCTGACAGGACCAATTTGGCCACGAACCTGGGATTGGCTTTGCGGGTTGGTGAAGTAAATTTGAAAGGCATGGAACTGCTGGACAAGGGTCATCGTGACCAGTTTGGAACTCCATCTCCCCACGAGGTCTCAACAGCTCCTGTGCCTGGAAAGGTATAATTTGAAATTTCTGTCATTGGTTCCTGATCTTTGTCTTTTACTTCTTGTTTTAATTGAAAACTTGATTGCATGATATAATAACTGCAAGAATTAGTAAGGAGATCAATGGTTGGGGTAACTTCCTGCATTTCTGATGAAGATATGTGGTCTCAAGCTATTTTTATCAATATTTATGATTCAAAGTGAATTAAATTTTTGAAAATTTTACAAAATCCCGAAAATTTTACAAGATTTTTCAGAAGAATGGTATCTGCAAGCACACTGCAAACTAGAATCTAACACTCAATGGTAAGGTCTACGCAAAGCTGATATTTGTGGCAAAACAGGATCCTGGCTCAATATAAAGGCTAACATTCTAAGATGAGGCACTAAAATATGACATGAAAGACATATTTCTATTCAACTAGGACTACAAAACTAATTTACATAGTGAGAGACTGGTGAATGACTGGTGAACACTAGTCTCTCACTACGTAAATTAGTTTTGTAGTCCTAGTTGAATAGAAATATGTCTTTTATGTCATATTTTAGTGCCTCATCTTAGAATGTTAGCCTTTATATTTAGCCAGGATCCTGTTTTGCCACAAATATCAGCTTTGCGTAGACCTTACCATTGAGTGTTGGATTCTAGTTTGCAGTGTGCTTGCACTAAACTCCACAAAAAGGATTATTTTGTTTCTTTGAAGGAAGTTAACAGCCAAGCGTTAAACGTATTCATAGTACTATCACTACCTATTACTGTGCATTCAGATTAGTGAGTTTCTGATACGAGTTTCCTCCGTGACAGCAATCTCACACGTGTGAACTGCTTTGTGAGTTACTGTTGGCAAGTTATTGCAAATTCTGTAACAGGTGCTGCGAGTTGATTTCCTACAAGCTAGTATGAATGCCTTGTCGAGTTAACTCTCGACACTTCGGAGATTAACTCGCAGCAAGATTTGTTCTCTAGTCTGATCACGCTTGGAAATTACTTGGCGAGTGACTGAGCAAGTTCACAAGACCTGAAAACTCGCTAATCTGAACGTGCCATTAGACATGAATGTGCTCATGAAAAGTGATGCATTTTGTATCATGCGATATCTTCGAGAGTCACTTTCCTAGGAGCTGTACGTTTTAATAATAGCTCGATTATAATTCTTCTTTTCCTTTATCGTTTAAGGCGATCCTTGTGTCTGGCCATGATCTTGTTGATCTTTTGGCTGTACTGAAAGCTACTGAGAAAACTGGTATCAATGTTTATACACACGGAGAGATGCTGCCAGCTCACGGATATCCCAAATTGCGCAAATATAAGGTAAATTCATTAAGGTTAGTCTAGGCTGATGTGGTCGCATGACCAAGATAGCAAAAGTTGTTGCCTTTTGTGATCTAGATATTGTAGTATGAAAATCTGTCATCACGGTATTATGTTAGACATGTTATGGATTGACGGTGCTGTTATAGAAATTTCATTGCTTCTTACTTGAGAATGTCATATTTGTTACATTGTTAGAATACAATTGTTTTTTTTTATATATCATATTATTTTCAATAAAAGAAGCAAAAAACAAAATGGTTTATTCAAAAATTTGAATTGCATAGAATACAGTTTGTCTATACATTCAGAGCGCTGAGTTCAAATTAGCTCAAGTTTTTGCAAATTCCATTCCTTGAGTTTAATTTGGCTAAAGAATTTGATGATTTGTCGCTAATCACTGCAATCTCTCAGAATCTGGTGGGACATTTTGGAGGAGCTTGGATGCTGCAGAAATTTGAGTTTCCGAGATTTCCCGGTCCGATCGTCGTGACAACAAACTGCATCATTGAACCACATCACTCGTACAAGGACAGACTTTTCACCCTAAACGATGTCGGGTGGTCAGGTAATTTCATTAATTAAATTGTTCATGACAAATATTTATCTTATAAATTGTGATTACCATCCTTTACAAAATGTCGGAGCTGTTAACTTCTCTTCATAAACATTTGGACAACACCTGCACGAGTAACAACAGCAAAATGGAAAAAGTTGTGTACTGTAAAAGGTTCATTATCGTGACCTAAGAATTACACGCAAATTTTGTTGTTGTTTGCTGACATAATTTGTGTTAATGTTACATAACCTTGTTTTGTTACATATCCATATAAAATTGAAATTGTCACTTGATGAGAATTCCCCATTTGTTAAAGGCTGTAAACACTTGGATTTATCACGTGACGATCACATGGCAGACCTGCTGTCCTCTGCTATGAGCTGCGAAGGCTATACTCGGGAGTTTTGTGATTCCTACAAAGACAGAGACGGGAAGTTGACTGTAGGATTTGGGCACGACTTCCTGCTTGCTAATGCCGGAAAGGTATGCATGTCTCAAAATGTTGTTGATTGTAGACACTGTTTTTAAAAAGGAAATTAGAAAATGAAGCATATCACTACAGTATTTTTACAACTTTTTACCTTCATGAGTTTATGCAAAAAAGGTAAATATCCACCATTGTGAATGCCTGCAGTCAACTGGTCCAATTTCTGGTATTAAATTAGAGCGTGTTTTATAGATATTTGCTTATTTTGTGATTTTAATAAAGTTTGCTTTTAGAAATAATAGTGAAATGTGCTTCATATCATATCACTATTGCTGGGTACTCACACCCACTTGTTGTTTTGTTTTAATCCCAAGTAATTATATTGGTGAATTAATATAATTTTGACTGTAATCTTACTCTTGAAGCAACAGGGACAGATTACATATTGTTTGTGCACACCCTTAAAGTAATTTTCGAGGAGGCCAAGCATTCAGGGTATTTTCATTTATGTTTTAAATCTCACATTTTGCTGTAACGGTTTGATCTGTAAAATAGATTATGTATTACACTTGCATCATTTTTTTGCTTTAATGTTCTAGTTTATTGTGTTTATTGTGACATGTCATAATTGTCGAAAACACTACACAGTTACGGCACATTCAGACTATCAAGTTTCCTCTAGCGAATTCTCTCTGAGAGTAAACACGCAAGTGTGAACGGCTTTGCAAGAACTGTCTTGAGTTTTGCTGAGTGTAAACTCATGCTTACTGTTGGAGAGAATTTGCAGCAACTCTTGGGAAAGTTCGCAAAAACTTACCGGCAGAACTTGCAAAACCGTTCACGCTTCTGAGTTTACTCTCAGAATTTACTCGTCTGTCAGAGTAAGATACCCAACTTGGAATCGATCCCACAACTTCTCAGATAGGAAGTAGTTACTTATAAATTATTTACACACTGTAACAGTTTTACTGTATATAATGTACACAGGTTACAGCACAAATGTTTGTTCTTAAACTAAAAAGAATAGCAAAGAATGACTTGGATGCTATGCTAACACTGACATGTAGCTCATGTTTTTTCACTTTGTATACATTTCAGGTAATAGATGCAGTAAAAAGTGGAGGACTTAAAAGAATTTTTGTTGTGGGCGGATGCGATGGCTCAGAAAATCGTAGAAGTTATTACTCCACACTTGTAGAAAGTTTACCACAAGATACAGTCGTATTGACCTTGGGCTGTGCCAAGTACAGGTGAATTTTTACTTTACATATATTATATTGTATTATATTGTAACTGTGGGAAATGTTTTTCTAGTTTTTGTGTATAAGTGTATTGCGTTTTATTGCTTTGAGTAATGCAGTTACTTCATTGTTTCCGACTTCAATGATCTTAACCCACTTAAGACTTGTTCAAAGTTGTATTGTTAGTATAGGTCAGATCAGATTTCAGTTCAATGCTGTAATTTCTTGCTTATCAAATATCTGTTGCAACACTAGCATCACAGTAATAACTTCTATGAAAAGATGTTTGCTAATTTTGAACTATTTGCAGCCACCCATTGCTTATCTTACAAATGTTTTAGCTGCTGCTGTTTAATAAGAATTTAAAAGCACTGTATTTGATTGATGGTGAAAGGCTGTCAGAATTGTATATGAAGCTTTGCAATCCTGGTAGCATAAAGTCATTGAGCATTCTCGTCAACATCATTTTGAGGAAAATGTGTTGCCGAGTAGCAAGGTGCTCTGATTGGTGACTAGTCAATCGTAGTTAAGAACTGTTGTTCCAAGGCTTCTTGGGTGAACTGCTTCAAAAAATACTCGTTGTTGGTGGTTTTAGTAGCCATACTGTTTCTTGCTGTTTGCCTCATAGAGTGTGTGTGTGTGTATTCACCTCCGAATGATGCTAAGATGGTCAGTGACATCATCTTACAGACACCTTGGCAAAGAGTCATGTTTCATGAAAATCCAGTTAAGTAGGACTGTGTTGTTGCACACCAGTTTCTAGCTTGCTGCATGTCAGGTCGTATAAGGAAACACAACACAGTTGATTAAACTGCAAGCAGACGAAGATGTAGAGAAGTAATTGAAAAAGTTATTGTACAAATTGCTTTCATTCTACAGGTTTAATTACAAAGACCTGGGCATGTTAGGTGAGTCAGGAATCCCTCGCTTGCTGGACATGGGACAATGTAATGATGCATATGGAGCTGTGGTCGTCGCTTCGGCTTTAGCTGATGCTTTCAACACCGATGTCAACTCTCTGCCTATATCCCTTGCTATTTCCTGGTTTGAACAGAAAGCTGTTGCTGTCCTGTTGACTCTGCTTCATCTGGGAATCAAGAACATTCGACTGGGTCCCAAATTGCCGGCTTTCCTGACACCCAATGTGTTGAGAATTCTTGTAGACAAATACAACATTCAACCTACAGATAATCTACATCCACTTGATGACATGAAGTTGATGATGGAGCAGAAAGTTGGGTAACGTTTCTATGACGACTGCATTGTGCTTTGCATGTTATGTGCTTGTATATTAGTGCTGGACAGCATATTAAAAACTTAGAAATTGAACACAAATCAAATCATTACATTAGTTTTACCATTGATCAAATTAGTCTGCTCAGGTTTTAGTACATTTGAATTTGTTCTACTGTATCATCCTTGTTGTTATATTTACATGTTATGTAAATATTGGTTAATCATAATGGGCTACTGAATATGATGTTTCAACAAAGGTTTCATTGTTGTTAGCCCTGATTTCGTGGAATTTTAACAGTCTAGAAGAACTGCAGCTGAAAAATTGCAGGAAAAATTGTATCGCATTCCTGTAATAAACACTTTACATTAAGTTTTACATTAAGTTTTCTGCCTCGTATGCAGTAGAAAATTTTTTGCGTAGTGCTGAAGCGATACCATTCAACTTTCAGGCATTCACCTCACAACTGCTGAAAAAGTAACTTTAGAGTTTGCAAATTGAAGTATTTTTGGAAGAAGCAATGGACTTACTAGGTGAAAACGAGAGATCAGTTTATAAATTAGATTTGCTAGTAGTTGTAAATTTGTAGCTCGTTGTTGCAGCATTGAAATTTTCTGTTAACTGTTAATTTTATTTTCTTATCATCAATTGAATTTCAACTGCAAATTTTGGAATATTTGTAGAACTTGTAAATACCTGTAATAAAATAGTTACTTGATTTTAATTTGTCATAGGTTTCGTCATTTCACACTGTTTATATGTAATCATCAATGGCTTCAGTAATTGCTGAAGCAAGAATTGTAAAATTTTGTAATTTTGCTTCAAATGATAATTTTGTGTCATTCTAGTGAAATCGTACATCTGTCCACGCCTGGCAGCGTTTGATTATTGAGATATCCTGGTCAGGTTCCTGCTGATCACATCAGGTGTGGTGTAGTAGTGTACGATCTGGATAGGGTGTGGCCTTAACGAATCTATGTTGCTGTGATTTAGGTTTTTTAGTCTGTTCCGCGTACTGACAGATGTTTTGGTGAGTATAATCTCTGTAGTCAGAATTTTAGAATGTGAGCTCAAGTTGTGTGTAAATACTTTTATATATACATGATTTTAGCACGTACTGCATAGGTGGCTCAGATGTATTGCTCTTATAGATACATAGACATATGCCCTTTATGTATAAACTATTTGACAGCAGCCTTTTTGTAGTCCTCTATTATCATGGTTTTCTATTATATTGGTTTTGCTGGTGTTTACATTTGTGACTCATTGCACTTATGTAGTGAAACAATTTACTGCCTTTGTAAATAGTGGTCTTTATATCTCATGTCTCTAGACTTTTAATTTTTATTTCTTCTGAAGAGTTTTTTATACTGTTTCACACTTTGCAAGCTCTGACACTCATCGTTTATATTTTGGTGCCATTTGTACAGTGTTTGTTTTTTTACTTTTAATTGCATTTTTCTTGGGAATAATATCTCATTTTGTTTTTTCTAAGTAGAAAGTGAACAGTAGCTGTTTGTGTATGAAAACTCATTATGTACTTACTTACGCACATCATAGCAGTGAGAATAGATTGAAAATTGTTTGTAAATAGAAGATCATAATTGGTTATTGATTTATTGATGATCATTTTTATATTTGATTCACATGCTGTCCACGAATTGCAAAAAATAAGAAATCAAAATTACCATTGCCTTGAACACCTAATACACACGTTCCAGGTAAAACCATAATCTGCTCTATGCTGTATTGCCTATAATTTTTGCTGACAGTGAATGTTAACATATACTTGAGATGTCCTACACCATCACTGTAATCATCCTCACTGCATTTCCTGAAGGGAATTTTATCTGGTGGAGATGCAATATTTGAAAACGGTAGGTTTGACTCATGTGTAAAACATTACCAGTAGATCATTTTCTATTTTTATGCGTTATTATTTTGCTATACATGTATGATGTTGTAATATTAGTGCAGATTCTAGTTATTGCTCTTAGCTATTTATCTAGTGATCTAATCTAATCTATAGGCCTAACTAAATTCACACCAACAAGCAAATGCCTAATTGGCTTTTGACAATTAAATAACGTCATTATAAAACCATGTGCATTGTGTTTAGTGTATTTAACAGTACATCCACACACAACAACGCTTTGGATAATTGGACGTTGAAATTCTCGGTTATTGGTTCAAATAACAATATCACCGTGTTCAGAATTCAATACAGTTCTCTGTTGTAAATACGTAATTGTTTAGTAGTTTGACCAATGTAATTACATTCACATCTGCTACACAACAACTCATAAACTGCATTATTGCACTAGAAATGTTTATTCAACAACTTCCAACGATCGTACGTTTTTTGAGTTCTTCCGTTATTATCGATGCTACAGTTAGGTTGGGCAAACAGTTAGACAGTTTTGTAGTCAAAGTACTCTACAAAATTTATTTGTTTGCACGTTTTCAGTGGTGAGGCAGCGTTGATTGTCACCACTTTCAACTTGGTTATGTCCAAAGATCATTCGAGTTAAATTATGTTGTTTCTCTGTTTGTTTAGTAGCTTTGTGTTAAACAAACGTGTTTTATAAAACTGATTGTATAGCTACAAATCTTCATTTTAATTTAATGAAATTTGTAGTCCATTACAATAAAGTTATTAAGGATTTGTAAATAGGCATATAATACTAATAAAATGTTAATGAATAATATTCCTACTAATAATAACTGCTGACGTTGTCTGAATGGAACAAACTATTCATAATAAATGTTTAACACAAAATAAGTCAGACGAAACTTTCGCCTATTTAATTATGTTAAATTTAAAAACTTTATTATCTCATAAAAACATACAATGTTACCGAAATCCCTGCAAACAAAAAAAGAACAAAGAAAAAAGACGAACTATTATCAATATTCTGCGCATATACGGCACATTGTAGTTTCATCGCTTATTAGCACTAAAATATGCAAAGTAATTTAGAGCAAAACTACTACAGAGTTTTAAACATTTTGTCTGAACGCATTTCGCAAAAACGGCGCACACACTACATACAGTGAAAATAAACTTCCTGCTATATATACATTACATATACTACAACTATAGTTATTAAAACAAAGTCAGCGTCAGTAAACAAACTCACCATTGAGATTCATAATGCTGCCATCTATACAAGGATAACCAAACTAATAGAATAGTTACAGTAGTTAATCATTTCTGTAATCACACATAATTGTTTTAATGCAAAACGCTGCCGCACTAGTGACCAACGTACATTAATAAGGTAGTTGCATTTTGAATAAAGCAAATCTTAGTCTGATACGCCTGCACAAAACTCAAATATTGAACAATTTACAGAATCTGTAGTCAGCTGAATATGACGACTGTAATGTCTCTCACAGTCAAATGAACAATATTAACATTTTTTTAAATGTATATCATTAAATTAAATAACAACCTATGAACTAAAAACTATTACTTCTCTTGCAGCAACTGCACTACCTGTATACAAAAGTAAAGTCCTACAACAATGCAAGAGCAAGTGTAAGCAATGCAGACTTCTGTTATCTCCAAAACAGCAAGCGATTAGCTCTTATATATTTCATTTTTTTATATTGACTGAGGAACAAATACTATCACACAAATTACAAATCCACTGTGCAGTTAAAAGAATAAAATACAACCGTTTTTTATTATAGTTACATTGGAACAGAGCAGGCTATTAAGAAACAGGCATATGAAATAAAACTGTTGTCTTTAAATTACATTTTCTAGACAATATCAAGAAAGACAATATGATCAGCTTAATCAGAAGACAAGAAAGTGGATGATGATCACAAATTCAGAATGTAATACAGTAGACTACGCATAATTTGGCTCTGCGTAAATCGGAATATTGTTCATCTCAGACACACTCGGCGGAATGGATTTGTTTCTATATATCTGAATTCGCTTTATCGAGCAAGTCGGACAGTTTCGTTGGCCCCTAGCCATCCGAAAGTTTACTGTACTCTCCCTATCTCATAGCGCTATGAACAATGAAACAAACAATGAAAGCTTATGCAGCTAGGCTAAAGCTATACATACTCGTCACACATCCAGCCTCCGCTTGGGTATTAGTTACTTACCTAAGTAAAATTTATAAACATGGCAAGTTCATCTATATTCCTAACACATAAAAATAATTAGTGGAAATAAACAATGAATAAAAAACCCTGCACTAGAATTACATATCCAGTATACACTAGTAACAGTTACTTAATAATATAATATATACATAATATAACACTTTGTTTAGCCAAGAACTGAGGAATTCGATGTAAATGTTAGCATTGCACGAAGTATTGTTCAACGCATTGCACATAATGCGAATAACATTATCCTTTCTTACAACACCACCGGTAAATGTCACAACAGCTAACTGTGGTTAATATATACAGGCTTGTTCTAAACTGTGTTATCATTAACATACAACAAAAAGTTCAAAAAATAGAGAAAATAAATTTACATGAAACACAAACGCATCTCGTATAAAAACAAAGCAAATGTTCAGTAAAAGGAATGTCTTTAATTGTTTCCGGGACAGTTAAGTAAGTGAACATGCTGCAGTTAAACAAGTGAACATGCTATCGTGAGTGAGACTGCATCACCATTATGCTTTCTGACAAAACAACGTATCTGAAATCGACTCCACTATTGAAAGTTCACTAGCAGAAGACACTCTTTACAACAGAGCGAAACACACGTGGACCTCAGACACAGTACTTGCATCAGCTTATTCTAAGGGTATCAGCAAATGTGATGCATACATAACCTAACCTATTGGCTGGAACGAAGCTGGATCAATTCCAAAACACTTTTGTACCATTTCTAACTTCCATATCGTTGCACATTTCTGCACTTTTACATAAATTGCACGATGCTCCATGCTGGTGTTACTAACCCAAAGAAATTTGGCAGTGTTAGAAAACTGATCAATCAGATCGAATCTGCAGCATCTCGTTTAAACAAATAATTATTTTTAGAAAGACTATGCTCACCAGGAAGCATTAAAAGAAAACAACTCGCTAGAAATCTGCGGTACTATTAGAGATTAACGTTTACATCTTCTACGCTAATGAATGCTTAAAAACAGGATAATGATTTAACAACACAAATATATACATGTACAGCTTTATACCGTCAAGGCCACATGTCAACATCTGTTATTAGTTTTATCTACATTCACACATCGTTATTCTAAATGACCACAGACATAGGCGAAGATCACATAACATGCAGAGATGAAAAGTTAGGGATGACCGAGGAAAATTAATTAAATAAACCCAACGTCGTAATAGTATTTTACCATTACACTTGTAATTATTATTATTATAAACGATAATAAACTTTACACATTTATGTTTCCAGACTAAGCAAATATCACCTTACATGCAATGAAAATGGATATAATGGACTAAGTGTTTAGAACTGTTTTTAAGAATTTTATAACATTGCTCACAAAGTGAATAAGCTATTAATCCAATAATAACACCTAAGTTATATAATTTTTTAAATTTCTATCGCGAATAAGAAATACTTAGATTCGAGAAGCTTATCATGTAAAGACATTTATATCGAATTACTGATAGCATGCACTATACGTCACAGTAATAAAAGTTTTATTTTGAAACACTATGTAGGACTTAGCGTCCACGCAGTCTGACAGCAAAGAGAAACGCTTGCTCAATGGTCACACATCTGTCTAAGCCGGAAAAGTCTACCAATTTACCACAATTTGCAGTTCAGTTAGCCTCAGACAGGTGTGGCTGCCGAGGGTGCACTTGTCGTGGGCACGCTTTCGCCCGACGGACGAGAACCGTGCATAAGGGAGAGACGTTTTGCTTGCAGATGAGTCACAACGTTTTGCAAGGAAGGATTGTTTGCTAGTTGACTTGTTTCGTATCGGTTCGAATCTACTCCCATGCGAAATGCGTTAACAACGCGAATCTGAAAGAAAGAAAAGAAGCTGGAAATCAGGAAGTTTTTTTGTCAAAAAATGTTCATCCTGAAATGTTTATTTTAAGCAAAAACGTGAAGAATCGTCAATTGTTTGCAAAGGTTAAAAGCAAAAACCAATCATGATTAACAATATTGCTAAGAATCAACACAATATTTTACTAAACTTAAAATTTAATTATTACAAACATGTTAAACCTCTTACTGAAATATCAAAAAATTAAAAATCACAACGAAGCTTTATAGACCCAAAAAATCTTTCTGAACAATGCTCGGCCATCTCTGATTGGCCCATTAGATCATTTTACAAAATGGTAGAAATTAACTAATGTTTAGACACTAAATGTTAGAAAACATGGCATTTTGCAACAGTGGATGCACACACGGGTTAACAGTGAAAACTGAACGGTCTCAATAGACCTAGAATTCATTGCAAACAATAGATTACAAAACAGTTACAGTGAATGAAGATGAATTAACGATGCACTGATTCCTATTGTAGATCAATTAATTTAAGTGCAAGACACAAGTGTGTACACTGGGACAAGGGTATCAGTTGGGACGAAAGATTAGTCAGACAGAGACTCAAACACCTGCCTGAACTGACCACACAAGTGCTCGTCGTAAAAGCAGAGTAACCAAATTAAAACTATTTAGCCATATTTGCAAATTATCAAACGGGAAATTTCTGTGACAGTTTATAACGTCATGAAGCGAAATTTAATACGTTAACATTCTTCCTGACTTTCATTTAGCAGTTTATTTAATGCATTTTACTTCATTTGCCAGCTGAATGAATGACTTACTTTTTTACACAGAGTAACGTTAGAATTCAAAATACTCAAATAACTATTTTAAACAAAAAAAATTACCCTCATATACGATATGAAAATCATCCAAAACTAACTACACTATTAAAATGCTTCTTATATTAAGCAAAACACTCTTACAGAGGTAAAGACTACTACTTCATAATGCCCATCTAATGCTCTTAATGCATCTCACTGCTCAAACTTGTAAAAATGCAGTATTGGTAAAAATATTAGTCTTATTACATGCATATCATATTCAGGCATTTCTGAATAACTAGAAAAAGACTAGAAGAAATAAGTCAAGATATTTCAGTTGTTAAAAGACATTAAATACTGCTTAGGAAGTACTACTATATAGTTATATGTGTACTTCAAAATGCACGAAACCAAAACATTTCTACTAAGTAGAAGATAACATGTCATAGAAAATGTATTTCAGTTACAGGCATGCTTAGGTCAAAGTTCAAGTACACCTTTGCCTTCCCTCATAAGACAAGCAGTATAAACATGACATATTTAAGATAAACAGTATATAAAAAATGCTAATAACTACTAGGGAACACAAAGAAACGATACAAAAGCAGATAAAAGAGGTATTGCCGCCATAGCAAGAGCTTAGCAAGCCAAGCTTCATAAATTTCTAATAGGTCACTGACAATAGGTTTACATACAAAGTGCTGACATGATGTTTCTGCCATTTTAAAATTTTAAACTCATGTAAAAGTTGCATCGAAGAATATGAACTTTAAACATATAGTTCAAATTTGTGAACTCAAGTAAGTGAAAATGTTTATGATCAGCACATATTTTGCAGAAAAAGCAGTTGCTTAAGACAAACGCAGATCTTGAACGGCAGAAATGTCAACAAGAGATTTGGCTTATGCACATATATGGTAAAAAGAAAGTAAAACGGGGCGCATGCAATACCAGGGTTATGTACCTGTGTCTGTATCATTGCAATCGCCTGTAAGAAAACCAGTTCACCTCAATAAAACAATGGAAAATAAAGGAACACAATGCACAAAAAAACAATGGGTGCTTCATGTCAACCCGATTGTTATCAGTGTATTGTGCTGCAACCTGGTGCCACAAAAACTAAGCCAAATCTAGACGTAAAACAAATAAGGCTTGTTTTTTGTCTTAATTACCAAGGTAAAATACTTTGTTTCGAACAACGACAACTGGATTTTAACAGTGAAATAATTTGGCACATGCTATTAATTATAGACTATGCTAAACCAGTATTCTTAATTAACTTTTTTAAGTTTACTTATAAAATCTACTACATTATGTTGAAGCGTATAAATTACTAAAGTGATATAAAACACTAAGTAAAGACAACTACTAAGGACAGCAGACAAAGAATTTACATTAATGCAAAAAAAAATGACGTTTGATATTTCTCTTTGACATACAATACACAATGCATGTAAATGAAAGACACTGCTTCATGAAAATAACAACAAAATGAAAAATAAATAAAATATAAAATAATATCACATTTACTGCAGCCCAGAATAGCAATAAAGTGATTAATCAATCATGATTTCTTAGCTCAGTTTTAGCTGATAAAAACCCCTAGATTACTCTAGAAACCTGCTGTTAAACAAGCACCATATTTAAGAAGAAAATGAGAAGTTTATTGGAATGACGTGCTTTCATGCTCACGTGTGTAATTTTAAAAGATACGCTTTTAAACAGAAATTAATGGGTGTGCCTTACTAGAGTAATCTCTCTTACGTAGTACTTATCAGACACGCAAAAATAAGGTTGGGATCAAAGGATTGAGCAGGAATAATAGTTAGTGCTGTGCTTGATCACGTGTGTTTTGAAAGTCACTAAAAAAAAAGAGCAAATATTTTAGCATTACTGCGCTAGATAAGTTAACAATAAGCATCGATTATTATCTATAATCATCGATTATCGTATAGATATGAAAAATTTGTTTTTATCATTATTTACCCTGTACTGTATTTTTAGTGTCACTTTTCCAGTCATGTGCAGCTTGCATAGGTAATTATTTGTCTATCGCTGCTTACATATTTAAGAATCACTATGACAAACAAAGTTGAGTTTCGTAACTAGCAGCCATTTAGGTATGAAGCACTGAATGCACTGAAACACTTAATAATTTTAATTATTAATCATACTTCTTCTGTTGTTAAAAAATTGTCTAACTTCAGTATCGTTTTTATCGTATCGTACTGCATCATCCAAAAAAAAGATTATTGTTACTGTATCGCCAGATTTGTATGACCTGACATCCCTACACTATGCATCTTTTTTCTGACAGTCAGAAATTTTGCATTGACATCAATAAATGCAACATTCCCTTTAGATTTGTTTATAAATATTAAAAACTGAAAACATTTTTTGTACTCAAGCTCACAAGCTGTAAAAAATATAGAGGTATCAAAAAGATTTACGGATATTCATCTCCATGTAAAAATACAAAAAACTCCATTGTGTGATGAATGACAACGCAATGAATGAAAAAAACAACAACAGCTACTCTACTTTTACGCTACTGTCTAAAAGAATTAAAGAATTGATTCAAAATGCCCACTATACAAGTAAAGAACAAAAACTAGTCTGAATAAAGCTAGCCTACACACTAAAAATGACGAAAAAGTACAAAAGGAAGGAGCAGCGCAAGCTCACAGTTGTAAGATCAAGAAATAATAAAATTAATGAAGTATTAGTCTACAATACCATATTGACGAGAGAGAGGGAGAGGGAGAGGGAGAGGGAGAGGGAGAGGGAGAGAGAGAGGGAGAGAGAGAGAGAGAGAGAGAGAGAGAGAGGAGAGAGAGAGAGAGAGAGAGAGAGAGAGAGAGAGAGAGAGAGAGAGAGAGAGAGAGAGAGAGAGAGAGAGAGAGAGAGAGAGAGAGATCAAGGAAGAAATAGAAAAGGAAAGGGAAAGAGAATGTGAGAGAGATGGGAAGGGAGGGACAGAGAAAGTCACTACAATTGGTACATTCTTTAAAAAGTACGCTCTGCTTTGCTCAAAGTCTAAAAAAGTAAGATCAACTTTCATCACTATTCATTATAGTAAATATTACTGTCCTGTTTTCTACTCGTCTCTTTACTAAGACGATAATTAGTTTTCCTATTTCTGTAATTTTTTATCGACTAACTCTGGACGAGACCTCAAAACTGAAATAAACAATACATCAAGAAAATAAAAGCACAACCACGACAAAGGAAGCTTGGAAAAAACAGCATGCCGGCAAAGAAATGGCACCACACCTTAATAGACAAAAGCTCCACATGGTCCTTACACGGGTCCTAATTTGACACAATTTGAGCTAGATCAACAAGCGTCACTAAATGTGTGAATAGTTGAAAATGATGAAGCCATGAGGAAAAAAACTAGCAGTACAAAATAGAATACAAATAAAGCTGTTGTACATCGCATTATTTAGTGTGATTTTCAATTTTGTACTTGCATAACAGCATCAAATTCTTGCATTAAGTACGCAATTTTTGAATTGAAAGTAGAGCATAATTAGACCCGTGTTAGGAACCAAGTGACAAAGATGGCATCCCATTAATCTCTGAATAAGATCACGATATCTTACTGCCTGATCCGTCGGTCGCTTGCTTAGCGGTAGCGGCATCAAACGGTCCGAACGTTCACCGCCAATCACCTTTACAGAAACAAACAAGTGAACAGGATTATTCAACAAGAGAACAGTGTTATTATAACATGATTCCAAGACAAACTCCTTGACGATTTTCAGCAAGTTTAAGGTAATACAATAGCTAAACATGAAGTATAATACATGCAACAGACATGTCAATTAAAAAGATACATTAATGACGACTTTCGAAAAAATGCCAGAAACATGCAGAAAAACTGCAAACGAATCTCGACAGTTTCTTTTTAAGAAAAACCTGATGCAATTGTTGCTTTTAAAACTACCCTGGATATGCACAATAGTTCTTCAATCCTGTTGTTATTGTACATAATTGCACAGTAACATTACAATAGCAGACATGTATATTAACCGTTCAACATGACATGCAAAATTACATATCACTGCAAATAACCTTTCCCCAAAAATTACTGATCAAATCATGCCTTTCCTACACAGGAATAACCCTTAAAATGAGTAGATAATTTGTCACTTGCGAGAGCACTCATTATACATCAGGGTTTAAGAATGATTCGTCTTCAAATGAAGTACTACGCAGGTTACATGTAAGACAATTTAAATGTTAAATAAAAATAGTAGTTATGTGCTTAGACAGAGAAATAACAATGCTAACAACATATTTTAGATGCGTCAAGTTATTTACAATTGCAGAGTAAATAACAAACAACAATAATAACAAATATATACAAAAACAAATTCTGAATCAAAAAAGTGAATGATCACGAGAAAATCCAAAATAACGATTTTTAAGAAAACAAATACAAATTCAATCAAGGAAATACCAAAGTTAAAAACTAGACATGTTTCCAGTTTACACAGATATTCCAACTCTTCAACAAAGATCAAATTCCAAAACAGATTTTTTTTTGTTAAATATTATCATAAAAGCACAGACTAGTTTTTGGTAGATATAAGTTATTTACAGAAACAAAATCACTTTCGCAAAAAGCTGAGAATACTGTATTTGCAGAGAACATGTATAATAAACAAAACATGTTCTCTCTACACAACTAAAACATAGCTACACATACTCAATTTAAAATGCTGACGGACCTAATATATAAGAACAAAATAATAATAATAATAATAATAATAATAATAATAATACTGTAACAATGCAGAATAATAGATAAATAATTAAATATTTTAATATCTCAAAGTATTTTTCATTAGAAATAGCTTTCGTCCAGAATAAGTAGTTAACTTCCTGTCCGGGAATTGAACTTGGGACGTTTTGAATACACTCATATCACGGTTTGCCGGACCTAGCTTTTACAGAAATTGGAAGAATTGGACAAAATCTCGACCGTTAAAAAGTCCCGCATACTACAGACACAGTCCTATGCTAATCTATGACTTTAATCTATGCTAATTCGCAGGCCGTCACTTTGTTTACACCATTTATGCATGTGCAGAAAAAATATAGAGTCAATGATACGGAGTTATTCGAGTCAATTGCCGATAGTTTTTATTTACTTTTGCATAGGCCCGTACTAGACATTTTTGAGACAACTGATTCTACATTACCGTGAGTCTAATACACGGCGCCTACTGCATTAGCTTAGTGAATACGAACAGTCGGCAAAATTTCGGACCGATGTCTTCCTGCTTTTGTCCGGCAAACCTAGATATGAGTGAACCAGTAAATAGGTAAATAAAGTACTGCAGAGATCTTAAAGTAATATCTTAGATTTTTCTTTTTTACAGGTTATTGGCAGTGTCAGAAATTTACTTTTGATTTACTATAATTTACTCTATGATATGAAAGCAACGTACCTTTACTTCAAGATATTAAGCATACTTTTCTACACTATCATATATCGTGACATCATCGCAAATAGTTTTTTAGTTCCACGTGAAATTATTCATGCATCAGAAGTAGCTTTAATAAGATAAACTTACTCTTTTGCTAATTTACTGATCACTTGTAGTTAATTAGTTTGAAAACTAGAAAAATCAGGAACTGAACTTGAACCATATTGCTGTCACTCAAGTTCTAAGATACAGTGTAATAATAGTCACCTAATTATGGCTACAATGATAACTCTATATAACAATTATCAAAATTCATCGTGAATGCATAAGATAATGAGCTATTTTTACAAAAGTACTTCCACCAGAAGCTCAAAAAAGATGATAACATTCTTGTAGTTATAGGCATATTAATAATAATACTGCAAATCATGATATTATACATCTAGTGATTCTAAAACAAACACAAACATTAAATATTAATAAGAATTCTATACACAAAGTAACTGTGTAAAATTTTTCTATCACCAAGTTTACCTGCATACAACATCGAAAATCATTCTTAAAATCAAGATTTTCAAGAATGGTAGACAAAAATTTTGTATGTAGAAAAACGTTTATGTTGCACGATGCGGTACACCGGTAAATTAAACTTTGTACAAATAACTTTATTTTCTTAAACAATTGTCACTAACAAAACTTTTGTACATAAAACGCAAAAAGAAATGCCACTGGGCTTTTGTACAATGACTGAAAGCTTTACTCTTCCTACACAAATTGTAATAAAAAAATCAACAACTGCTAAGTTTTTCATACATCCGTATGCAAAAAAATAACTCAAATGACTAGGACTCAATAGTTTATTAAATACAGTTGTACCCAAATACTACAAATACTTTCAAGTTTAACTTACTCATAAAAATGTACACATGATTAAACTTCACATATCACACATACGAAGGAGGAATATTTTATCGTATTTTTTTAAAAAAGCTGCCTCTTTTGCATACTGTCCTAATCAAACCATCAGTACAAATAATGTTAATTGGTTAAAAATGTTAGTAACTAAAACTACCACGAGAAGCGCATAAGTCAATGATGATTAGTAAAAAGTATGACCAGAAGTGCGACATGTTGCATTAACAAACAGACAGAAAAGAGTACAGTATCCCGTCACCAGAGGTCAGAATAGAACAAGCAAGAGCTGTGACTACACACTACTCTCGTACATACTTGCAACGGCGGGTTCTCTTGACGGAGACGGCCTCATTAGTGGTGCCGTTTCCGAGACGTTTAGACTCTGCAACGTGGCGTCCTGATAAGGAGTCGCCGACACCATCTCTGCCTCCTCTTCGTCGTCAATAAAACTGATGTCCACGGGAATGTGAGACTCGGGCGAACGATTGACCTCCGTTGCAGCTGGCCAGTGAGGCTGTGCCCGAACGGTCGACTTGCTGTGTATGCGTTGAAGACTGTGTTGCGAGCGACGGTCTTGGACATCCTCCAGGACGCTTCGGAAGGCCCGAACGACGCGGAGCTGTGAGAAAGCACGGAGAAAAACAAACGTGAGATGCAACCAAAAACCAAAACAAGCATATCATAATGCAAAACTTAAAAGTAACACATTCCAATGTAATTCATGTAAAAACTGAGCAGAGAACAAATAACCCATGCAGCAAAGTGAAATTTTCATGCAATATCAAAATGCAAATTATATGAGCAACTTTCTTTCCATCTATATGAAATTTTTTTGCAGCAAATGAATCTACTTGTTGTCAGAAAACATTAACGAAGAAATGCCAAGCAAAAAGAAGAAAAAGTAACAAAACGTGAAAAGAATACATGAAAAATAAAATGAAGTTTCAGTAACAAATAACTCCATGACGGCTGCTTCAAACTTGATTTTAGATCATCCTGGGAAGGCTCCTCTAAAGGCAGAAGACATTTGTCGATGCATCCCATTACAAGCTCAAGTACTAACAGTACACACATACATGTGTTGTAAATTTTTCACAACGTAAATAACTAGAAATTGAGTAAAATTTTGGAACGGTGGTTCACAACTGCTTAAAGAAAATATTTATTTAAACGACTTTTGTGCACATAGTCTACAATAAGTGAGCTACTACATTAACATATACAAATTATCATAGTTCATGTCAATTTGTAACAAACACGGTTTAAGAACTCGGTCAAATACAACTGTAAGCAATTTACACAGAGTAATACAGAAAATCTGTAATATAACCTATAGATCACTAAGTAAAGGTTAATGTGCACATGTAAGAAAATTGATCCACAAATCTTCGATACAACTGACATAAGACTAAAACGACACTTTACAAAATGAAACAACATCTTATTAGGCATTCAACACCAAAGACTATATCATAATATACAGAATTTTTGCAAACCTAAAATTATATAAAGGATTTCTTGTCTTAATAATCAGATAGTTTATGCTTAATAACAACTATAATACCACTCCTTCGTACATAGTTACTTACAAGCGTCTATTTATACAACTTGCATACTAACTTGCTAAATGCTATTACAACAGAAAACTGGTGATAAATAATAAAAAAATTGATGTTTCATTTTTCAAGGTGAGATGCAGAAATTGAAGCTCAAAAGCAATTTTGAAAAAAAAGCAACATCAATGTGTTTTTAAGTTGTTGTAATTAGCAAGGAAAGGGGGAGCTGAAATAAAAGAAAGCATTAAGAGGTGGTAACAAACTGCCAAAAGCCCACACGCATATCACCTGCTAATCTTATACTAACCTGTGTTTGTAACCGAGTCAGGCCTCTCAGCCACAGAATCTGACCGCTACGTACACCGACAACGTCCATGGAGCTACCACGCGGACGCTGCACCTCCTCGGCTTCTTCCGGCGGCTGTGAACCACAGGAGAAGAATTTCTTGGGCAACGTCTTACTGGGCATCGACGCAACAAGTTGACCCCAAAGTAATTCTCCTGTGCCCAAGAAGATACACCATAACCACTGGTCAATCGTTAGACCAGACGAAGAAAACCACATGCCACCAAATTCTATTATAAGTACCTATACAAAATAAAAAATACTATTATTTTTTATATTATGTTTATAAAATTTAACAAACTTATTGCATTATATCGAGCAACCTTATTTGTTCACGAACAAAAGTCAGACAAGTTGGTAAAAAACAATCATCTCTAAATACTTAATTGTTTACTTTATTTTACTAATATTCCACAACTTTTACTTAATTGTTTGTTTGAAATTTTCATACGCAGGTAGCGAGCAGAAGCCAGGTAAGCCAGGTAAGCTGACGAAAATCAGTGACATCCGGAAATGGTTTAACATTTGTCATGCACTTTTTCCCATTAATAACCACATTGACTAACATTAGTAACCAGCAGTGAGCTATTAACTTTACTTGCAAATCACAAGTGAGCTTAGTTCCAGAAGACTAATGATTTTATATTCCTAATAAGATGAACACTGTTGTAATCGGTGTATAGCATCTTATGTTGCTCGAAAATACTTATTTATCTAAACCATTACAGATTTCGAAATCCTCATCTACTTTGTCAAATGGACTAAAAATAATGAAGCATAGTGACACTTAGCAAATTTAATTTTTAATATTAAATTAAATATGAATTATACCCAAGACAAAAATTTTTTTATTTAACAGAATCTCACTTTAGCAAACTTTACAAGAATTTTGTTTCGTTGTAGCTGTAAAAACTAGTATATACATTTGCGTAGTTACTAAACTATATACATATAGTTGCTACTGTATTTTATTTTTAGTCCATTTGGGAAAACAGATGAGGATATATGAAACAACTCTTGGTTCAAGTAAACAAATTTTATCATAATTAGTCAAAATAAATTGATTTGTAAGAAATTTCAATGGTCTAAAATGAGCAACAGACGATGCACACGACACAGTAAGTGATTATTCAAAAATCATACCTGAGCGAAGAACGTAGCGATCCAGATGCCATAGTAGATTGGATTACCCAAAATACCCTTAAACACGTTACGCTCACCGTGGATTTTGCGAGCATTAATCTCATTAAAAAGCGTCATCATTACAAATGTATTAAATATGATAGTAAAGTGCTGACTAGGCGGCGCATGTAGGGTAGAATACCGTCCGTCATCAATGTCAAATATTCTATGACCTGCAAAAGGAATCAAGAAAATCATTGAACGGAAACCCAGATAAATACTAAGTAGATAGACAAATCTACGCATTTAGATCATAGCAACAGTATCCAAGAACAACCGCTGTTAACTAATCTTACTAGTTACAATTCTAATAAAATAGTCATGCCAGTTGTAATTAGAACCATAAATAGTAAGGAAAAACTTTTTTCTAAATTATAGTAAATATATATATATAAATATAAATAATAAATATATTTTCACAATTGCTTTTAAACTGTTTTGCTAGCTTTGTGAGGTCATTTCTCCAAAATTTTAAGCAACGTCTCTTTTGACTCTTTTGTTCTATTTTTATTGTTTTCACACCTTGCATTCAGTTTTACTGCTATGGTGTGACTTTTCAATAAAACCCATTATTTATTATTATTATTATTATTATATATTATTATTTATTATGGAAATTTAAGTGACGGTTATGTAACTTGCAGATGCAATTTAGGGGGTGAGCAATAGATAAAATACTGTCAATGCACCAGTTTACGCAGCCTGCGTACACATTATTCTTTTTCTGCAGCTATCTCCTATTGATTTTTTATCCACAGGCTATTCTGTAGACTGTTTCACAGGATAGAAAACGCATTTGCATCCGCAGGTGTTACATATACACCACTTAATGGTCTCCAGTGTAATGACACAGTTAACACAGCCGCACGGATTACACAAAATAATCATGTAACACATCTAATTAATGAAAGACTGTAGTTGCTATATAATACATCATATATATATATATATATATATAACTCATCAGCGAACACTTGAAGTAAACAAAACTTATAACCAACTAATACATATATTGCCTTGTTTGAAGGGATTTATATTAAACGTTTAGTATTAATTTTGTATTAAAAGAATTACTAGTCTCTTTTGTAGAATGTCAATTTTGGTTAACTTTTTTTGGTAAGTTCCTCTTGCAACAGTTTTAAAAAAGTAGTCTGGAATGTGAAGCACTGGCTTATGTGCCTACTGAATTTTTCAGCCTAACTGCTTGGATATGTCATCTAATACACAATTTACTGTTGTCATGTAATCAAATTTGTCACGAAAATATAAAATAGTGATTCTATTGTGGCAACTTGGTGTAACAACACCAAAAATGATAAAACCTACTGCAGAAAGTACATGAACAGCAAAACCATCATAATGGCAAAATAAACCTTTACAGAATTACTTTTTTGCAAGGAAATGAGAAACTCTGTGTTATCAATAGTGAACTGTAACCTTTTAAAAACTCAGCATTGTAGAAAGAAGCTGCTTACCTGCAAACAGCAAAGTAAACACAACAATTAACTGGTACACTCCATGACCTAGAATATTTTTCATCATCGTGCGAGAGATGAGAGCTTTCGTACGGCCGTACGGCCTTCGCTTTAGTAAATCCAATGATGGTGATTCAGTAGCTAAAGCGAGCGACGCTAAAGTATCCATAATAAGATTAACCCATAGCATTTGAACAGCTTTTAATGGACTGTCCTGAAAATGAAATTCATACGAATCTTCATTACTAATCTCTCAGAGACTAAACCACACACGGGACCAACACAAAAGATGTTTAACCACAAAATTGAAAATATGCTTTCAGACATATTAGAATTTACATATATGTGAGACAAGAGTGAAGAGTTACAGTTATAGCTGAAATGTGCTCTACAACACTAAAATACCACCTACAAAACAGTTCAGTAAATTTCAACCGCAAATAATTTGAATAATTGCCTTTTGTAACTACAGTTATCTCAATCTTCTGTTATATTCTAATGACTGTTGCCATCTTAGAGCCAATTACTGGCTAGCGCAAAGAGCAGCAGCTAGTAGAATATATTATAAATGAGCGCTTGAGTATTTGGAATAGCAAATACGTACCCTAATCACAATGGCACCCATGAAAGCTACTATAACAGCAACTACGTTGACAGTAAGTTGAAATTGCAAGAACTTGGCAATGCTGTCGTAGACATTACGTCCCCACATGACAGCTTTTACTATACTACTGAAGTTATCATCTGTTAGGATAATATCTGATGCTTCTTTAGCAACATCCGTCCCCGCTATACCCTAAAATAATGCAATGTTACAATGCTTTATGGCAGTTTCAACAGCTCTGTTTTGTCACTTAATGTTTTTGGCTGTAGAAGATCACATTTGAAAATAATCATGGTGTAGGAAGTGAAGTCATGAAAAAATTCACAGTTCCAGTAAAATATGTTTTTTCGACATAATACTAAATTAATGAATCATAGAACTGTAACATAGCAAATGAGCATCAAATTTACCATTGCAAATCCTACATCAGCCATTTTAAGCGCGGGACCATCGTTTGTTCCATCTCCCGTCACTGCGACGACTTCCCTGTTGGGATTAAGTTTGCTCTCGATGATACCTTTAACAAGCGTGTACTTGTCTTGCGGAGACGACCGGGCCAAAACTCGTAATTTTGGCCACACTTCATCCATGAGCTGCTGAGTAACCTAAGCAAACAAGTTAACCATTATTACAAACCCCATCATAATCGTCGCCATTATCATCATCACCATAACTACCAAAATTAAAAAAGATGCTAGAAGCTTAAAATGCAACGAAAAAAAAAGACACACATACAACTCCATTTTTGTCTCTAACCCTCCGGTTAAATTCTTTGCCCTCTAACACCAAGAAATCCTCCTCGGGCAGAAGAATGCCACACTTCGTAGCAATAGATCGTGCAGTGTTGATATTATCACCAGTTACCATGCGAACACAAATTCCAGACTGTTGGCAGTTCTGTATAGCTTGAGGCACCTAGAAACAATGTATATAAAACAGCTACAACTTGGCTGATTGACATACTAAGTAACAATCAGGGTTCCCAGAGAATTTTAAAATGAATTTCCCTGATTTTTTGCGACTTACCCTGACCAAATATTGATTTTCCATGACCAAGATAAGCAGAAATTGCATTACCAGTATACATATTCAAACATTTTTGTGTATGGGCATTCATACATAAACTAATATATAATGTGTCAGCCAATCATTATTTTTGGAGCAGAAATCGAACTGAAAAAAATAATTTTCCTGACTTTTCGCCCTATTTTCATCTTTTTTCTTGATTTTTCCATGATTTTCCAGGATAACCTGTATTTTCCATGATTTTCCAGGATAACCTGTATTTTCAAGGATTTTCCAGAATTTTCCCGAACCGTGGGAACCCCGAACAATATGTTCTTTGTAACCTGCATTTTCGGCAAGGAAAAATCAGGATTTTATACAAAAATCACAAGACTCTTTACTGTTTAAGAATGCAACACGTACAGAATACTAATTAATAACCTAGCTACTAATTTCTTGTACAAAACAGACAATAGCTGCTATTGGGAAAATAACGAATGCAATTCAAAGTTACCTCTGGTCTCACAGGATCCTCTATGCCAACGACACATATACAAGTTAAACCTGATACAATGACATCTTCAGCATCTAGATCAGGAGGGTCGTCTTCATCATAATGAACCTCGTTTTCCTCGGCATCACCTGAAATACGTAAACATAACGAGGTTTAATTCACGTAAGCTTTTCGGGGAGTTTTAAAAATGTTGCTGAAAATTACCAGTACTGTAATGACTATGTATAGAACTGTCAAAATACTAAATAACTGCTTACAATAACTTCATTTTAGGTTTGAATCAATCAATATATAAAGCACTATGAAATGACAGATAAAGAATATAAAACTATATAAGACAAAAACCATAATAAGAGGAGCACATGTTAATTTAGCTGATACATGAAGGTATTAGTACTGCATTCCAATATTGGAAGTACAAACATTTGTATGACTTTATACATCATGAGTCTTACAAACTATTAAACCCGCATTTCAAACAACAAAAACTGTCAGCAAGAACCGTTTAGCTAAAGAAGCTGCAAAATTAACCTTCTGCTACTCAGTCGAAAGTTTGGCCCCTCTAGTCGCAACTTAAGCCCCTTTATTACCCCCCCCCTCCCCACCTCCATGATGCCGAATATATCTGGCAGCTAGAAATGCAGTTTATTTCTATACACAGAATGTTTTGGATCACGTGTAAGCTTTAGTTGCTGTTTATTCATTCAAAATGGCAAGTAATATTAAACAGTAGCACTGCAACAGCTTGTGTGATTCAACCTTGATAGGACACGAAGTGTAAACGTGTGTTTGCTTAGATTATGTACCAAATTATGCTAGTTTTATACAGTCAGACAGATGGTAAAAAGAATCAAATTTTGTAGCTTCTCCACAGTAGTACAAGTTAGTTCACGCCTACTGTGTATATATTTTAAGAAAATTTTAGTTATTTAGGCGAGAACGGCAAAAAATCACTCAATAATGCTACCACAAGCCATTGGCATACAGTAAGTTTAAATGATGACGATCAACTCTCATACACCTTTAACATGGTCTGATGGTTATAGTCAAACAAAAAATATTATTATATGCAAAAATGCGTAATAATGCTGCAAATCTTCATATTTACAAAATGGGAAAAACTACTGGAATTCTGCAAGGAAGTCAATGGGTTAAAATTCGTGCCAGTTCGATCAGACGCAAGACAAACCTGGAACATAATCTTTGTACGCGACACAAATGGTACGCAGTCCGTCGGAAGCCATTGGTTCGATTACATTTTGTACCATTGCTTCTTGATCTTGTTCAGTAAAACTTTTAATGTTGCCGTCTTCAGCCATGATGAATGTACACCTTTAAATTGACACAGTATAATAAATGAGTAAAGTGACTCAACACCAACTGACTAACTAATGATATTATTGCATGCTGCAGTGTGAAAAGAAATGGACTCTTAAAAGGAAGTGAACAAAGAATGCGAAACAAAGTAGACCTCTTAGTCATTTTGAAAAATCGGATCACGACAAAAGTAGTGGAACTGGATAAAAAATAATCTGTAATCAAAAAGCGCTTAAAAAATTCAAATATTTTAGTTTCATGACTATTAAACTCTGTTTCTTGCAAACAAAGTACAATGAAATGCTTAAATGAACTCAGCTTTATATAATCCTATTCCAGCTTGTGTTTGTTTCAAGTAACCAGATTTAAAATCATTTTTAACTATCTGTCTCTCTGTCTGTGTATCTATCTGTCTAGTTCACATTTTAAGAAGAGCATTTGGCACATTCATCTATGATGTGAACAGCATAACGTCACTTACTTTTTGAGTACAATCTCTGAGGCACCTTTACTGAAAACTCTATATCCTCCGCCCTCTCGTGGCACCACAGTACTCATGGACTTTCTCACTGAGTTAAATGTGAAGACCTGATAAAACAAAAGAAAGTGCAGCAATTGTCAGACGACTTTTGCAGTCAAATCAAAATTTGGGGTGCAAACAAAAAGGGTAGAGACATTTTTTACTGTATCAACTTTTGTACTGTGTTAAAATTTCTTTCCAGATACTATAACTTCTAAATCACTACAGGTAGTAGAAAAGCTAGAGCTTTTTTATCGTGCAACGGCTGGCATGGTATACAAAATTTGCATTCAAGAGCTAGTGTAGCCATAGATGCTAATCTATATTCACTTACATTTAGTTACATTCTATGAATATTACGTATATAAAGTCTGGAACATTACAAGCCATTCGATCAGCGCTTAATGTCAAAGTCAGAAATATGAATAAAATTCATAAAACGTTTAATTTGTATGAATTAAGCAGCATTGATTTTTGCCTCTCGTACGTATCTTAGTTCTCTTACATTACGTTCTTGGCTTCGTTTAGCGACATTTCGATTATTGACACATTTTGCTGGAGCGCATTGGTGTCATTAAGCAATGAATTACAGTACATATATAAATAAATAATAATATATAAATTTAAATATATATGTATATTTAAATAATACACATAAAGTAAATTTCTACCTTAATGAGACATTCTTCTGGCGTTTCATCTCTTACAGTCTGGTAATCCTTCCCGAGGTCAAGAACAAATCCCAACAAGGCACATTCAGTTTTATTTCCCACCTGTTTTGGCTTCTCCCCAGGTGTGTCGACCGGCTGAAATTAAAACATTCAATTACTATGAATGAACAAAGCCTTTCTTTCCTCAAATACTGTTTTCAAATCCCAATAGAGGTGCAACATCTTTCAAATTTTCTAACTTAACATTCCTTCGTGTGTTTATCTTGTATGGCACACCAGAAACCAGAAGGTCTTGAGTTCAAGTCCCAGTAAAGATGAAAATCTTTCAGGCTTTTTAATTTAGTCTTGTTTTTGTGAGTTTACCTTGTACTATGACACGATACAGTGAAGACTCCCGAGTTCTCACTGACAGATCTCTAATAGCTTAATTTCTGGGTTTGTGCCTCTGTAGTGTAATGGTTACCAGAAAGCAGGAGAGTTTGGGTTTGAGTCCCAAAGGGTGCAAAATTTTTTAAATTTCCTAATTTAGCATCAATTTTGTGCATTTACTGAATGGGTATTACGATACTGTGATACACTAAGGGTATCACTCTTTATTAACACCGAGAATTTACAGTTTTTGTTTTCTTTAGGACGCTTCATAAGTCACTCACTAATTTACTTTGCAATTTTCTTTGCAGCTGATCGACAAACGAAATTTATCTTGCAAAAAACTGTTACTGGGTAGCTGAGAATTATTTGGAGTCTGCAGAAGTTGTGTGTGCCACTTTCTTCTGTCATGATGTTGATTTTAAGCAAGTGTAAAATTACTGAGCAACAACATATAGAAATGAGTGTAGTAAACTCGTATAAATGTAAATGGCCGCAGTAAAGCTAATGAAAGCAAGTTTAATCCACTAAAGTAGTCATGAATCGTAGACATGGCTACAAAGTCACCATTTCGTTCCCGTTATAAATTGTTATTACTTTTTACTAGATTTCTAAAAATATTGAGTGACTGTATACTTTACATTAATATACTTTATTAAAATATTTTTATGAAAGGTAGCTTTAATTCAATTCAATTCAATATGTTTATTTGTTTCAGTGATCATTTCAGTGATTGCAGTACAGCACAGCACAATTACAATACGTTATACACACAGAAACAGTGTGGCAAAAAACTAACACTAATTATATTTGCGATAATATAGCATATTGTAAAGTATCATACTGTATTCGTGGTAACAGCTGGTATAAAAACAGTACATTAACAACCATGCTGTGCAAAGAAACACAAAAATAATATAGAACAAAAAGGGAAGAAGTCGCTATTTAAGTGACAGAGTGAATATCACTTATCAGGAGTCCTGATCAAGATATTTCCACTTCATTTCACAGAAGTTAAAATCACTCATTCTTCTACTTTGCCACTTTTGGGTATATACTTTCATATGATTGCTAAAAGCTAGAAATCTGACCAAGAATGCTGCTGGACTGAGTCTGTGGCCAGTGTCCAAGTGCTGGACTGGACATTGACCTAGGCATGAACAGGATTTTACAGTGCCAATCTAGTATCAAATAAAGCATGAATCAGGTGTAAAAATAACAGCAGAGTACATCAGATGACAGAACGATGTAAACAAGAAAGAACGAATACTTACAATGATTTTGGATGTATATCCACTATTTAACGACACGGATTGTACTAAAACGTCACCAATATTACTAGGAATGTCCTCGTACTTTGGAATAGTTTTATGATGGACTTCTGTTAAATAAAAAAATGTAATATAATTATAAGTGCAACATAAAAATATAATTATATATTGAGAAGTGCAGAGAAAATGTGTTAAAGCACTTAGTACATGGCAGTAAAAGAGCAAGGAAATCAACCAGTTTACATCATGGTCTTTACCAAAGAAAATAAAGCATTGGTAAAAAATCGTAGTTAAAAAATGAAACATTTAATTCTATGGATTACGATATCTGGTGTTCCCTTAAAGAGAAAATGTACAATGGCTGCAGAGACGTTTGATGCAGAGGAACTAAAGGCACAAACTGCTGAGCACTAGAACCAAATGCACATGAAAGATGTGGGAAACTGCATCAGCTGTTGGAAGACACGACTTCGTCTAGTTTGCAGTGAAAATTTTTTGACTTGTTTTTTTAAACTTCTGTATCTTTAGAAAAATCTAAGGAAATGATCTAAAATTTTTAGTGTTTATACATAAATGTCTGAAACATCACTGTGACAATTTTCAGTTGATTATTTATTATTTATATCATGTTATTTTCTTATCATGATATCGTGATCCATAATTCACCACATTTTTGTGTCACTTGACATACTGCTATTGTGCTACAAATATCACACCCCACAATGCACCACATCACTAAATAACTCTATCTGCTAAAAACTTTATTACACAAGATTTCACTCTACACCACTTATAATGTGTATAATTGTGTCAAATCTTCAACATATGAACCTTCATAATAATAATAATGATAATGATAATGATAATGATAATGATAATGATAATGATAATGATAATGATAATGATAATGATAATGATAATGATAATGATAATGATAATGATAATGATAATGATAATGATAATGATAATGATAATGATAATGATAATGATAATGATAATGATAATGATAATGATAATGATAATGATAATGATAATGATAATAATAATATGAAAAAGGTGAAAAGAATTAGAATAGTGATGATAATGATGACGATGAAGAAGATGATGACGGTGATGACGGCAGGAGGAGGACAATAATAATTATCAGAAAAAATTTACAACAAAAGTTCTGACAAATATTACCAAGTTCGATATTATTAAAAATCATTGTAGCTTTGTGAAGATTCCACCGCAGTGGAGAGGCCGACAGGGCACAGTACACTATCACAACTCGACACAAACCAGTGTGACACCACTAAGTACAGTACCTGCTAAAAAACACTGCACAACAGTCATGCGGTTCGTTGTTAGTGTTCCAGTCTTGTCAGAGCAAATGGCCGTAGCATTGCCCATTGTTTCACAAGCGTCTAAATGTCGCACTAAATTATTGTCCTTCATCATTTTCTGAAAAAAAAGAAACCACGAAATTAGACAAATTTCCTGCAATGCTAAAAACAAAGAAAAAAAGAAATGCCCTCATAAAATTCATTGTAAATCACTTACATTATTACATAGTTGGTATTTGCTGTGAGGGCATGACAGTTGTTAAGACTCATTGACTCTAAATTATGTGATGTTTATAATGGTCAGAATTTATGATGACTTATGCTTCCATATAGAAAGACACGGAAAAATAAGAACATTCCTAACCCAGTACATTCACGATACCAAAAACTTTGCACCAACTAAAACCAAGTAACTTTTGTAAAACAACTTTTCTATGTTACAATCAATTTGAAAAGTTCTGATAAGGTTTTCTCAAGAATACCGTCATGAACAATATAAAATGTAGGTTCATCCAGTCTTACTGGCATTAGAAGCAAAGATGTATGGTCTTTAAATAAATAGTTGATTAAGTGAAGTGTGGTGACAAGATTCATGACCAGAAACAAATAGATTTCATTTTTAATACACCGGAGCACCTTGAACATGGAATCATTATGGTAAATGAAACTGTCCCAGTGAGGATTGAACCCTGGCAGCTACCTACCCATTTATAAACAAACCTCGGCACTGGTTCACTTCTATCACTAAGCACACACCATAACCATTCGGTTATTTACCTTACCGCTGCAGCAATTAGCGTTCTTTCGAATATCCTGAACCGTTCAAAAACACTAACCTTTACAGAATAAGCGAGAGAGAGGGTAACGGCAAGTGGAAGACCTTCTGGAACGGCAACAACGAGCACGGTAACACCGATAATGAAGAACTTGACAAAATAGTTGGCATAATATGGATTCCACGATTTGTCCTTTTTGACAAACTCGTCAAAGCAAAATGTGATGATGAGAATGACAACAGTGAGGATGGCAATGGCTGAACCTGCAAACATATAAAGGTAAGCAAGCAATTCATTATTTTATTAGAAAATAATTGATATTTATATCAACCAGATTTATTAAAATCATGCAATATGTTTTAAAAAACAGTTGACATCATTGGAGACTGTAAAATAAAATAAAATTATATTATAACCAAAATTATTATTATTAATTTATTTTGTACCATAACGGATACGGCCATATATACAAATATACAAAACATAACAAGGAATTTTTAGTATATGCACACACAAAAAATGAAATTAGTGTGCATAAAATAAACAATTTATAAAAATGACG
The DNA here is from genome assembly GCA_030141605.1 of Tubiluchus corallicola. NCBI lineage: Eukaryota > Metazoa > Priapulida > Priapulimorpha > Priapulimorphida > Tubiluchidae > Tubiluchus > Tubiluchus corallicola. Next base: position 438,942 of record JAQGDQ010000122.1, on the reverse strand, counting down.
AAATACATAAAAATATCATTAATTTTCACGTACCCTTCACAGATAATCTAGTAAATACACATTAAAAGCATTAATAACTAGACATTCACGTTACCAAACCCTTCTCATGTGACAATGACTATCATTAGCCACACCTACTGTATATATAACATTAAGTGAATATAATCAATGCTCAAGTTTTCAATTTTAGATAAGTTAAAGATTCAATCTAGAGGACAAAACATAAACTGTTAAAATAAATCAAACTTAAAACAATTTTTGCTTGCTGGTTGTCAGAAGTTTTTTTAGTTCCTATTCCTGGAGTGCTTCAGATTTTCAAAATTAGTAAGCTACAAATCCTTTTAGGCGTCGTTTTGACAGCACAAGTTGTAATATTGGGATATTACATGACAATTTCAGGTGGTTTTTCTCTGTGATTAGACTTCCAACTAACAAAACTTTATTATGAATAGATTTTACTTAATTTTTTAAGTAATTCATAAAACCTCTAATAAAAATAGTAAAACTTTTAACAATCAGCCAAACAGTTTAATAACTTTAATAAGTCTACAAAATTCCTGAATTTCTTTTGCTTTTGTTAATAAGTTACATTATAACCGTGAATGTTAGAGTGTTTACAAACAATTCGGTTCTTTTTCACAATTATTACCCATTGCGGAGATGTTGAAATATTGTGGACTGGTTGGGATTTGAACCCGAGACCTGGGGTTAGTACTCCCATGCTCTACCAAGTAAGATATCAGCACAGCGTGACAAAGGAGGCCTGAGGTTTCCTCCTTGTAGCACACAATCCAACAGAGTCACCCCTTGCCCATGACAGTAAGGGGATAGTTACTGTTATAACACTTTTCTCAAAGTAGCCAGCAACTACTACTTCTTTTGCATTCATGTCAAATTTTTAAAGAAAAGAAATAAAAGTGAATTTCATGTGGCTACGCTTGATTTTTGCTTATAAAAAGTAGAATGTTTTGTCCCGCAGGAAAAAGACAAGGTGTTTTTATAATCATACATAATTCCTGTTTCGGTTGCAAACAGTCCTGATGCTGATGTACTCACGACCAATATCACACCAGTAAACATTAGTAGCAGCAAATGAAAATGACAGCAGTTTTTTGCAGCGACCATTAATAACAGCCGATGCCACGTCTTTTAGAAGGGCATGCAGGGCACAATCAGCTTCTCCCACGCATTGTTCTTCGCCTCCACTCAAGGTTAAGTATCTAACTAAAGTTTTTAATGCAGTGTAACTGACAGGCAGCGTTTCAAGCCTAATGAGAATGCTGCCCGATTTTAAAAACTGATGGCGAAGAAAATACAACAATACGATTTGCAAATTGGTCACACAATGTTAAACTGAAAAATCGTAGGAAAATTCTGGTCAAGCCGAGGAACATAAATACATTAGGGAAGAATATTGAATGGACGGACGGGGTGCGTGTCGTACTGGAAAAGATCCATATTAGGCCTTGCATTTTCACTTTATTCACATAATTAATCTTAGTTTGTAAACAAGATACATGCTAAAATTGCTAAGAAATCATGCTGTTATATACTAACTAAACCTGTATTCACTACATTTACGTTTTATATAAATTATTAAGTACTCCAGCATGTACAAATATATTTTTTCTCAATTAGAGCCAGATGAGACTATTGAAAGTTGCGAATTAAGCAACTTTGTCACAGTAGAAGCGCTAAACTCAATCAAATGTCTTTGGTTATGAGACTATGCCGTGAGGCGCATTAATTGAATTACACAGTACAAAGCTGCTATGCGAAAAACTAGGATGGTGCTCCTCCTAGGGGAATCAGAACTTGCACCAGGAAGCAGTGCTCCTTTTAATAAGAGGAATGTGATTACTGGTTTAAACTACCCTGAGCAAGAAAAATGAAAACTGGTAAAGTAGATTTACACAATAAAGAGCTAGCTGTCAAGTAGGAATTTAATTTTAGTTTAAACATGTTTAGGGCATATTACATTGACATAAATTCATACTATGTAAGTTCTAAAAATCAAGTGTGCAAGAAAATTTCCATCTCCTTTCATCTTTTTTCAGATCCACACCATTTGAACAATAAATCAATTGTACGAATGTTGAGTTAAGAGATTTAGAACTGAAATCAATGACAAATATACGTGAATATAAGACGGAAGCCGAGTGGAAATTCCTAACTTAATATGATTTGTGCTGGTTGGCTGAAACACACTACAAAAAACAATTTCATAGAAAATAACGCAAAGTGTAGGATTATCTAAGGATAATGATTTCAAAACGGAAGAAGCCAAAATGCCTGCTATGTTATATACACTGTGTGTTGTTTGTGAAAACATTAGTTGGCAAACCAGACAAAAACAATTGGAAACACTTATGGTATCAACACTTTTCTCAAATTAGCTGGCAACTAACGATATCATTAATTAGTTAAATTATGACTGTGGCTGCTAGAGAGTAGAGTCAGAGAAGTGATACTGGTAATCACAGTCATAATCTAACTAATTAAAAACTACGAGAAAGAATTTAGGAAAAAACAGGATACAAATATAAATGGCTAAAAATGGACAAAAAGAACGAGACATCTGGCAAGCTTATTTTCAAGAGTTAACCAACAAAATGTGTTTAATTCATGACTTACCAATGTAACCAATCTGTATAGCTAATTTTGTGAGTTTAGCTTGTAGTACAGATTTGTCTTTAACATTAAATCCCTGCTGATCCTCAGCCTCGCCTTCGACCCCGACTGACGAGTCGGCTCCCGGATCTACGATTTGCACTTTCTTGTCATTCTGTGTCTTTTCGACCAAATCTTCCTTGTGGTTGGTCTGCAGCTGAGACTGTACTTCGTTGAGAACGATGTTGTCCTCAGCTTGTGTTTCATCTACAAAGTTATCAAATACTACATGTTTGTGCTTTAGTTTAGCAAGAGAAGTAAACTCGAAAGCAGGGAAATTGTACAGTAACTGTTGGTCAGAATAAACAATTCCAAATTCGCTCTTTCATTTAAATGCTTTTAAAAAATGCCAACCAGGAAAAGTATAATATTAATACTTTTACTGATACTAAATTACAAGATGTAAATAAGAAAAACGCAGATAGAAAAAATTTCATTACAAAACAAATAGAAACGCAACAATATAGCTTGATTTTTTTAAGTCATATAACATGACATAACATATGACACAACAGCACAAGACACTTTGAAAGTCACGACAACATCATCAATAACAAATTTAAAATTTGACAAAAGTTAATTTCTTCAAGAAATACAGTAATATTTTATCTTTAGTCCAGTTTAGAGAGATTCTTTTCATCATTAGAGCACTTTGTGTTAAAAGGTTACTATAACTCTGTACATAGTTACTGCAGAATATATCGACACCGAACATGGCATGATAATGTTCATGGTAAAAAAACAATGGCATGATAAGAGAAAATAAGTAACTGGAGAACAAGTGATTATATGGAATGTGATTAACCCTTTCACTACGGATGGCGGCACACTGTCGCCTACATTTTTCTTGTAAGGAACTGAAGGTGACAGATTGCCGCCAGAGGTAAGCGCAGTTAAGTTACCCAGGTCTGCTTATTTTTGCTGCTACGGTCATGCAAAAACAATTTAGAAGAGTTTAACAGCGGTGGGATTGGCATTGCTTTGCAACAAGTAACGCTAACCAGCCAATCAGCATCTAAAGCCAGGTGCATTCCATAATACTGTACTGTATGGTCTGTTTCCATGCAAAATCACTTGCAGATCATTGATGAAACGCATGTTTAGTCACTTATTCTGCATCCTTATAAAATAATTGCATATTATGGATCAGTAATATGACTTTTGTGAAAATTAGCTTCTAAATATATGTATGTCCTATATGCACGGGCGTGTACGTGCATATATGCGTGCATGAGTGCATGTGTACGTGCATGGGTGTGTGTGCATGTATACAAATAAAACTAACATTCAATATTAGTGTTTTATAATATGACTGTTATTTGTTTATTTACAATATTATTTTTTAGTAAAACACCACATGAAGTTATTGTCAAATGTGCAGAAGCCAAAGCAGCCCTGTTAAAAAGCAACTACGTAGTGAAAGGGTTAACCATGAAGCACTTTGTTAAAAAACTAATCATTTCCATTGTAAACTTTTAATTTTTGTCATTCGCCGAGTTGCATGTCCTAATAACATGGAGAAAATTCATAAAAAAATGCCACAAAAAAGAAGAAAGGTAGTGTTTAATCTTACCACTGTAGACCATCTTCACGTGAAAAAAGACAGAGACAATCACAAAATACTAACAATTGTAATCTACAATTGCATTTGCAATAAATGTAAAATTTAATTATTACATTTGGTTTTGTAAGGTAAACACATTCAATATCAATAGCAGAAGACACCATAAGAACACAGTCACATAAAACAGCGTACGTTGCACAGAACACAAGCAGCAGAAAACGTTACAAAAGCACTAGGACAGGATCACAGGACAGAAGTAAATAACTTCTAGCAACAAACTGTTTGATGCACGCAAACCGTTTGTGGTGGGTTACATTTAGTGATCATTTGTCATTATCACCTAAAGTTAGTCCACAGTGGTGGAGTGAAAATTCGTGTCTTTTCCTTTAATGAGAGATTTTAACGAATTCTATGTCTTTACAAAACAGTCAGGGCTTCATGGGGAATCTTTTTGTTGATATAAATAATTGTGCAATTATGCTAAAACTGGTTTATGTTTTCAAAGTCATAATTTTAGACTTCGTAGAGTGCTAAAGCCTGGTGCACACGGACAAGAAAAAATAATGAGACAAGAAATAGAACATACTAAATCTGATGTCCATGTATGCTACAAAAAACACAAAAAAAGAAAATTGAAATTTTGTTTCGTGAAATGTTTTGCAATTCCAGTTTTAGCATAATTACGTATGCCAATGCGGGATAATTCCATACAAAACATCTTCTTGTTTGTCAACTTGCACAAATAAAGCATGCATTGCCACAGCACAGTGTAATAAACTCTTTACACCAAAAAATAATGAAAACTGCATTTCTCCATGCACGGCACTGTGATCTATCATAAGCAAAACTTACCTAGGAAATCATAAAATTGCAAACTGCAAATTAAACCCGACGGAACAACAAACATGGGGGGTAGAAAATAAACAAAGACAACCACTGCAAGAAATGTTACACTTGCAAATAAACAATGACAAAAACTTTTCTGCAACAAAAAAATTGGGAATAATCCTGAATAATTCCCCTAAATGACTGCCTAAGTCATTTGAACGGGAACTGTGACTTACAAATGGAGGGCGCAATTCCCTCGTGTCCAAAAATCAAAATTTAAGGAAAAAATATTTTCTCATAATGCATTGCCATCATGCTGTACTGTAGCACGGCATTCCACCGGCAACGTATGACATGTCATACGTTTTACAAAGCAATAAGCTCTCTGGGGTCGAAAGATAAAGAAAGAAACAGATACAAATAAATCATTCATTCAAGCATTCAATACACATGTAATCAGTAGCATCAAACCTTGCGGAATTTCCTGCATCTCTTTATTTTTGCTTTTTTTGCCTAAAGATGGCACCGTCGGCCATGCAAAAGAAAGGAAAGCAAATTCGTCAATAGAAAAAGAGCCACTATTTATGACGACAATAAAATAAAAACACATTTTAGAAATGCAATTTTCTAGCTTCAATTTCCATAATATGTTTTTATTTCCTCAGAATATTAGATGTTCATTCGTTTACAAGATGTGAGAGACAGCCTCAAAACAACATTACAACATCTAAAATAAAGTAAATTCTTGGAAAACACAATTCCTAAATTTATATAGGTTAGTACGGCTGTCTGTAATTTGCAACACAGAAAAACCACTAGAGGTTTTCGACTTAACAAGCACAATGTGCAAAAAATGTAAAAATATCCATAGCGGTCAGCTGAGTAGTAACAGCATGTGACTTACGACCAAAGTAAAGCAATATTACGACCAAGTTAAACGGATGAGTGATCACTGGTAAAACTGTCTCCAGGTGTTTTTAGCTTCTTAGCTGCATCTGCATTTATCTTTTTGATGGAAAACACATACACATCCAAATGGAAGACATATCTACTGGTTCAGTAGCTCACTAAGGATTATCTTTGATAAACTATATTACTGTTCTGCCAAATGTGCTAAATAAGCCCTCTCATTTAGTGTTGGATATCAGCCTACAGCATGCTAAACAATGAAAAACATGAAAAATGTAAATGTCAATTTAAACAAGCTAAGATTATGTCTAAGGCAATGACACACTTATGATTTGAGTTGAGTCAACAGCCAGCAAAATCATGAGCAAGAGTGGAAACCATTGTCTCACATCAACAGTCCAAAAACGCTGCAAGAAGTCTGCTAACTGTGACAGTACTTGCACTTTCTTGGACAATGATTTGCGTACTTTTTTCACGATGTTTGGTAAAAGATGGCTATGAAAATGTTGATAACATGGCAGCACCCTTAAAGTGCTCACATGAGCACACAAAAGTCCTGTATACATATATACATCAGTTTGCTTGAAAATCAACAATTAATTATTCACAAGCTTCAATAAAACTCTGACTTTCTCAACAATACAATCCCAATGCCCGCAGTATTCTCCTAAACGAATAACATTTTCAAAAACACAACTTTCAAATGTCCTCATGCACAATTGAAACAATTTCTGCATGACAAAACAAGTGAGCTCGATGCTTTGATGCCCTGTATTATCAAGAAAAAACACACAACACACAATCACACACAGAAAATCATGCAAGGCTAATAATTAAAACTGAATCAATACCGAAGGAGAAACGTTCGTTTGATAAGCAATTTATACAATAACAAGCCGAGAGAATAACGCGGCAATAATAATTCTTCACAAAAACATCCCGGTGGAAAATGTCCTTTGAAGCGTTTGAGAATTTTCGGCGTTAAGCGTACTCATAAAACGAACTTTAACAAAATCCATCTACCAAGTTGGGAAATTTGCGCCGATAATCCAACTTAATGACCCCGACAAAAGCCCGACGTTATCAGACTATGGTCATGTGCGGCATCAACGCTGCTGGGCTGGTAATACTGTGTATCTGGGTGTCGTCTGTCGAATCCGAGAAAATTTTACGAGGTTTAGGATATACATCACTGACAAAAGTGTCTCATATGCAAACATTACTCCAGAAATGTAATGAATTTTTCCGATCTATAGCTTTTAAGTAATCTTTCGTTGCAGAACAAAGTGAAAATCAATACCAATACATGGAACTGAATGCTATATATACATATTTGCCACAAGCAAGATGACTGTAAATGTTGTAAAAAACCTGCAGCTAATGAGCTTGTCTAGTTAATCATACTGATAAATGTTTATCCATTAGCTAAAGAATAGATAGACAATATAACACAAAGCTCATTTCACGAGAAACAGAAACTTGATCCATCATAGCATTTTAACCCACAACTATTAGCATACTGCAAGCTAGTGACCAGCACTCAACAGCAATACCTTCTTAGTTTACATGTTTGTGGCAGGACCAGAGCCTGGCTAATTATCAAGGCCTCAACGTTTGGATGCCATCCATTTTAACACCGTTAATTACTCAGCTACTTCCTTTGCTCATCACTGTACATGATCAGTAGTTCATAAATTATGCTAAGCAGTGTGAAACTGAATTCACAAAATCGACTTTGTGCATTTTGATTAAGCAGTGCAGGCAGAAAACATCAAAAAGTCAATGGCTAAGCACTAATTTTATAGTCTTGCATCAGCGCAACAAACTCACAAGGTTTTCTAAATGCTGATAGTAGCACGATAATTCTCAGTTGTTCAGTTCTGTAGAACTGTCTTCCTCATACAGAAAGGAATATATGACTAGTTGACTTTTCTGTTTTACAGGTATTTTAGTCCAGGTTACTCAACAGTATGTGGAATTAATTTGTAACTAACGGTGCCAAGAAATGGTCATGCAGCGTAGGCTACTTTAAATAATGCTACAGTACATTCTCCAATCCACTCCAATCCAATCTGAACAGACAGAAAATAACCATCATCAACGTTAATCTCTTGTTTCTTAACGATGTTTCTCTCTTGCTGTCATTTATGAGTGACAATCTTCTAAACCATGTTTATCTGTAAACATGTCCAGATTCAAACCAAACCAGTTGCGAGCTAGCTGTACAAGATGATTGGTGGTCCAATCAGCTTAAGTGTTGTTGTAAATCTTAGTCATCAATTTCACATTGATATTGTCAAGATTACGTCCCGTCTGACAGAACCGTTTAACTTTTAAGCCACAAACGAAGCTGACACGAGTGTGGATTCAGATTTTGACATTTAAAGTAGTGAGCAAAGACGTACAGGTATTTAACAAAAACTAGTTCTTACGGAGAAAAATGGCCGATTTTTTGTCAAATGTTAAGAGTCATGAAACAGGGCGAAAACTTACACATTTCTGCAGAAAAGCTATAAAACTGGGTGCCGCAGTAACTGTATGGATAGCCTCATTGGGAAATACATTCTAGAGAGAAGACGAGACATCCAGACTCACTTTCATAAAAGATGGCTAACACTACACAAAACTATACACAGTGAATATGGTTTCACCCTAACAGCCCCTTATAGTGGCAATTTCTGGAACCCACATGTTCAGAAAGAATGAGCTTCAGAAATATCAGGTTCAGAAATGCTGTCATCTTTAAAAAGTGTATAGTAAACATGACGGGCATGCGTTAAATTCCACCAAAGCTTACAACGTCAATGCAGGACTGAAGAATGCTGCCTTAAGGGCGGCTTATGCTTGTTTGAAACGACAACAGACACAAACGTCGGAATACTAAGCAGGCATCTGTGAAGTTCTCGAACAAGCTTAACAGCAGAGCCACTTAGTAAATTAAGTATCAACACATCTAGGAAATTTTTCCTAGATGCTTAATCTAGGAAATTTTTCCTAGATGCTTATGTGCTTACAAGAAAAATTATATGCTTACAAGTCTGAAATGAGTACACCATCTGCGATTGTAAGTACCGAGTTTCTTTATACAATATTTTGAAATCAAGCTCAAGGCTCAAAATCAAGCTCCAGTCTCAAAATCAAGCTCCAGTCTCAAAATCAAGCTCGAGTCTCAAAATCAAGCTCGAGTCTCAAAATCAAGCTCGAGTCTCAAAATCAAGCTCCAGTCTCAAAACCAAGCTCGAGTCTCAAAACCAAGCTCGAGTCTCAAAATTAAGCTCGAGTCTCAAAATCAAGCTCGAGTCTCAAAATCAAGCTCGAGTCTCAAAATCAAGCTCGAGTCTCAAAATCAAGCTCCAGTCTCAAAATCAAGCTGGAGTCACTAAATGAAGCTCCAGTCTCAAAATCAAACTCCAGTCTCAAAATCAAGCTCCGGTCTCAAAATCAAGCTCCGGTCTCAAAATCAAGCTCCGGTCTCAAAATCAAGCTCCGGTCTCAAAATCAAGCTCGAGTCTCAAAATCAAGCTCGAGTCTCAAAATCAAGCTCGAGTCTCAAAATCAAGCTCCAGTCTCAAAATCAAGCTCCAGTCTCAAAATCAAGCTCTAGTCTCAAAATCAAGCTCGAGTCTCAAAATCAAGCTCGAGCCTCAAAATCAAGATCCAGTCTCAAAATCAAGCTCCAGTCTCAAAATCAAGCTCTAGTCTCAAAATCAAGCTCCAGTCTCAAAATCAAGCTCGAGTCTCAAAATCAAGCTCCACAAACCTTTGACATCCGAGATCAAAGTGCACAATTTGGACCAGAAGATAGAAAACCAGGAATTTAACAAGATGAAAATATGATCCAATGTAGATTTTATAGGGACAAACGCAATGGGAAATTTTACAGGACAAAATGGTAACGCAAATTTCCACGCCAAGATTCAATACCAAGAAAAAAAGCTGAAAAACAAGTTCGGTTACCTTCAATATAAGTTTCTTTATTGTTTTGGAAATAACAATATTATTAAATCCAGTTAATATTATCATTACCACAATCATATTCATTATCAAACTGTTGTAATTAGTAACAATCACTTTATGAATGTCCGTACCTTTTTTCTTTTTCTCTTTTGTTTGCTTCGTTTGCTCTTCTGTAGCTGCACCTAGCAAGGTAAAAATAATTCCCGTCTGGGAATTTATCCCCACTGCTACAGTTAACATCTTTCCGCTGCCTTCCATCACGTGCGTGCCTACAAAGTAGATCAATATCAACTTTATTCGTGCTGTCATATTAAAAGTTTTCTATGAATACAAACTAACTGCTCCTATCTAAAGCCTAGCATATCTATATATAGATAGAATACAGGGCAAGAAGATGACAAAAACACCATGCTAATGTGTCTTGCAGGGTTTTCGTGTTCGTCCATATGTGCACATAAAATGAACACCCCCCCATACAAGAAACTAAAACATGCTGCCCAAAACAGTATTTTATAATGAAGGCGATAAAGGCTGCCATTTTCTTCATGCGTGACTTGTTTTCCATGACTAGTTTTGTTGCCCTGCAGTTATTTAGCGCTTCATGAAATGGCCAATGTATGCGGCCGACAAACTTCTTGCTTCTGTTTCACGAATCAAGCACTGCTTGTTCGACATTACGTTTCGAAAAACATTTGTTTTTGTTTTTTTTTCTATTACACGAGGACGACAAATACCTTGTTTTCTGTTTTCCATTTCGTGCTTTTTCCAATCCATGTGTGTTAAACTTAATAACCTTTTCACCAATACTTGTTTGACGGCTTTTGAAGTTACGAAGTCATTCATCACCAAAATTATTTCACTATATCTTGCTATGCTTTATGGTTTCAAGTTTAACTATATTATTCACGTATTTTTGTTTTAGCGATACCATACCTGAAGTAACAACATACTATGCCAGCTGCAACACAAATATAATTGAACTCGGTACGCCTTGCATATTACGTAATGGTTTAATTGGTAAAAGGAAAAAGGAAGCCATCTGGAAAATTAGGCTTATTTCAATGTTTAGCAATTTAGCAATAAAAGCGTAATAAGCACCCGGTGTATTAGTAACATCACTCTAAAGTTGCGACCGCTTAACGCTTGGGTGCTTCCATTTTGAATGCCCATTTTTCCACCAGTGATGTCATTCATCAAGAAAAACAAGACAATGTTAATTTTTCTCAAAGTATAATAAGTTTCTACAATAATTAAAAACAATTGTGGTATTTTTGCAAGAACATTAAGCTGCAAAAGTTTGAATTAGTTTAAGCAGAGTGCGCTTATGGAAAGTTCCGATGCAGTAAAGAAATCACGCATCCACCATGCTTTATAGACAGTTTTATTGTAAATTTCTTTGTTATATTTTTCTGAGTTTACGTGATAACAGCCAAATAAGCTCTACATTGCTAAGTGATTTGTGTTTTTCTTAAATAATACACCACACGTAAGGTAAATATTTACCAGACAATAGTAAAGGATCTCGTTGTTCTCCCTTTTTAACTTGATCTGATTCGCCAGTCAGTGAGCTTTCATCTACCTTCAAATCGTTACTTTGTATAATTATGCCATCTGCTGGTAGAAGATCACCTAAACAATGAAATATCTATCTTTAATAAACTGCCATGAACATACTTAAAAAAAATAAAATAAAAAGTTCCTAACTAGTAGCAAGTTACACCTCAATAACCCATCAGTATCTACAAAACTGATTATATAAAAAACAAAATTATACAATATACAAGGTAAATAGTGCAATTTTGATTCAAAATTTACAGTTTACGAAACCAAGGCTGTAGCTCGTCCACTACCAGTGAATGTAAACTCCTAAAAGGTAGAACAAACTTTGAGCCAATTTTACTCAATTTTTAAGCACCAATAAAAATTTTAAAATACCAAATAATGTCTTATCAAACCAAGAACTTAGGAACAATTTTCAAGTTCTGCTTCATAAAGAGTCATCTTTTCCTTTAATAAAATTATCATTAGTTAAGCATAATTGTTTAGCATGTTAAGTAAACAACAGGACGTTCGACTTATCGAAATAACCTATAATTCACAGTATGTTATATACGACTTCCTTTATTGCTAATGCCTCTACCAACTAGTAACAAAATTTGGTAATGTAAGACATTTTTACCATATTTGACCTGGCAGATGTCACCCACCACAATATCACCCACTTGTATCTGGACAGCCTCGCCGCCACGAATAACAGAGAATTTGTGTTCATGCTCAATCCTGCTCTGCAAGCCACGGAACTGCTTCTCTTTGGAATAGTCTGTAAATGCTGTTACTAGCACCACCACAGCCACAGAAATGAGAATAGCAGCACCCTCTATCCATCCAGCCTCGCTCTCACCTTCCTCATGTCCAACTGGAACAAAGAAATTCTCAAAGCTCAAATGCAAAAAATTTGTTATTGAACAATCCTAGGGGTATCCTTACAAATCAAATCCCAGTTTCCCCACAAACATTTATATTGAGTAAGACTGATTAGTGACTGGAAATCTGTGAACTGTACAAAAACATTTCTTAATCGAAACATCAAAAATAGAAGTGGACATGGTGATATAGGGATTTGCATACTGCACGTTTTTCCATACAAAACAACACAATAAACAATTTACCATGTGTTATGATTACGATACTGTACTCATGATACCATGTCAGATGCCTATGTCGCAGTTTACTTTTTTGAGTACAAGTAAGCTAAGTAATATCATACAATGTCAATAGCAACGCTTTTAAGATGCGAACTAGCACATTTAGCTTTGTACTTCAACCATATAGATCAACTCAGTTTTGTTTATTTACAACGTGGCGTTTTGCCACCACATTGGCCGCATAAAGTGATATGTTATTCTTACAGCTTTAAGCGCTATCAGCCCCGATACCCTTCCGCTGCGAAATGTGACAGACGTACAGATAGGCGTTTAAACAACTGAGTTCGCATTTTCCTAGTAATAATGGTATTTGGCAGAAAAAATCAACACTATAAATTAGGAAAGGCAATACAAGGTGTTCCAAAAGAAAGGGTACACTAATAAATGCTATAATCACACCAATACAAAATGCAATGGGGAAGTGAAGTATATGGTAAGAAAATCGGAATAATCATAAAGCAAAAACATAGGCTCTTTTTATGAGCTCCGTCTGTCATATTTCACGCTGCTTCTGTTTGGAACATCTTGTACAAATCGTTTAAACTTACATTCGTCACCCAAGTCTGCAGGCGGTTTATAAAATGACAAGCCTAATGATATAACTGCAGCTATCTCTAATATTATTAGCGTGACGTCCTGTAGGGCTTCCCATACTAATTGTAAGAACGTTTTCGGCTTTTTTGGTGGAATAATGTTAGAACTGTAGACATGCCGCCTGTGTTCCAAATCCGACTCGGATCCGCTGAGGCCTGTAAAAGAAATTACAATAATTTAAAAACCCAAAAGAAACATCTTGATTATCAGTAATAAAGTATGTAAATCTTAAGACGGAAAAACTCATCAACATTAAACTAAAATTACGATAATTATTCGAATGTGCTTAATTTAAGAAAAACATAACCTATTTATTTTTAATACAATTCTGTATGGACAAGTTGGAAAGCACTCAAAGGCAGGGATCACTCAAAATACATTTGCAGGGTCACCAAAACCTGGTTCATTATCAGACTGAATACAGAGTGAATCTATCCATACTTCTGCTGTGATTCCTTGTACAAAACTAAAGGAAAATACGACGATTTTTCATATCCTACCCCATTTTGAAGTACAGTAAGAAGTATACATTTTAACACCTATAATAATTCTAAAGCACTTCTGATAATTAAATAATAGGTTAAAAGCTTAATTAATGGCGGACAAACATAACTAATGATGACATCACAAATGAACATAATTTTAAACAGCACAAAAATACCATGAGCATGTTGCACGTGTTCACGAAAACAGAAATTGAAATATAGTGTTACTGTACAACATTCAATGTAATATACAAAAACTCCGCAAATTTTAAGTTTAAAATTCAAATTTACCACTATGCTCACGAGCTCTTGAATGTGCGCACTACAACACAACTGAACATCTATGAACTGAGAGCTACAGCACCTGTTTTTAGTGCTACGCACTTCCGAGATGTAGGTCTTAGTGCCCGTCTAACTAGCAAATGGCAAAATGCATGTAACAGCGAAGAACTAGCTGTGCGAACTCAAAATTACATTTATTTCACATAAGTCATTCCTGAAGAAAATGGTATGTTGCCTTTCAATATTTTATAGGGTAGATTGTTTTGAGCTACATTTTAGGATTGGGTCCGGTTTTCCTTTAATGTTCAACTGTCAGTTTTAATCAAAACCACTGTAAACAACCATAAGAAAAATGTTTTACGTTCTGACACAGAAAAACTTTCACACTGCATAGGATGAAACGAAAGCATTACAAGCGATACGGAGGCAGAATAGCACCACCTCATCCTTGCATTATTTCCATATGCATGCACATGCAATAAAATAATTTCGAAATGTCAACCTGTCAGTATATATTTGGCATCAACAAGAAAACAGTAATTGCACGTGTTGTAAGCCACTAAAATGAAAAATTCACAAAATTGCTGTGCAAGTGTAATCCAAACAAAAACAAAGTAAATAATATTTAAAAAAAAAACAGTGAAAATTTTCTTGCTGCATCCAATAATCAATTTTACCTCCTTTTGTTACTGTTGGTTTCATTAGTCTCTCTATTTTCACACAATTTACATACAGCTGCTTCACCTCTGTATTGTCGCACGAATTGTTTTATGTATATCGCACATGCACCTACGTTCCTTTTTCAAATAATTAGCAACTAAAGTTAGCTCTTTATTGTAACCACTGTCCTTTTGCTTGTGATAAACTAAATGTTAGTGTCACTTAAGGTAAAAGTCACTGCAACAAGTCATCCATCAGTGGCACAAGTTTTGTATATATAGGTTGTCACTGACTTGGGCCGATTGGTCAGAAGATGAATTGGACACAAATCGGACCGGTATATTCAAGCGGTGCACCCCTACATGTAAGATGTTGTGTGTGTACGCATGCTAAGTATGACCTTGCCTACGAAATAGATGATCATTCAAATTTAGGAGGAAACATGAGTTACAGTTGGTTTTGTATTATTAATTAATTAAGTTGTGATCCGGTCGTAAGTTGTATAGGTCGTAAGTGGACAACCACCCATACAAAAAATTAGTTCCTGCTACTGATCATAACTGGAAACCCCAGGCAAGTGTTGGCCAAAGTACTGGTGGTAAAATAAGAAGAAATACTTCTATTCTACTCAATATGTTTTGATAGAAGCCACAAAAATCAACTAACGACAGCCTCCAACTGCCTAAATATTAAACAGGCTAAGCTCGCCCAGAGATAACACTTGGAACACTATACTAGGCTCTTGGCGACTGAATTTTGCCAAACGGTTTAACTACTTGGTCATCAAGAAGCACACAGAAACTAATTAAAGTAAGTATGAGGCAAAGTACTACTTCGATTAAATCTTTTATTGATTGCAACTACCACAATAAACACTTTCTATCATAGTACATCAGCTTTTGAAATTAAAATTGGAGGCGCTAGTATTGGGAGATAATAAATTAACCGTTTTCATTTACATCGACAACCAAGTGGAAGTTATTCAACTCGATTCAATTCGAGTTAGGTTTATTCACATGCAAAACACCAGAAGCAACTTATACACTTTTAATGGGAAAGTTTTATCGAAAGGAAGCTAGTGGCTGATTCTGCATTGCGCTCATTAATTGCTGTCTGTGCGGATTACAGACGTTAAACCGGGTTTGATGAGACGGCAGACGACATCGGTTCAATTTATTTCTTCGTCAATAAAGCAGATGCAACAACAAAACAAAGTCATTGCCGCATTACGTTGGCAACATCTGCCAAACTGCTGACCAAATCTAGTCGGTTGATGGCAATTACCTACAAGTGCACAGCAATAATATCTAGTTGTAGCCACTTTCTGCAAAGATTGACAAGAGCTAGATCACAACATGGCCGTTTGCAGACAGAAAGCTAATGGCGGAAGGTCGTCACATTGACTGCTACAGAAAATTATACCATGCCTTGTGGAAGAATACACTATGGCAAAGAGCCAAAACACATAAAGGGATAAGCATTCATTCTAAAAAAACAGTCAATGCTAGGAGTTGGCTGCAATGTCTCTAGAGAACATGACAGTGTTACTTGCAGAATGCAAAAGGCAGAAAGATAGTGTGCAATGTGTTACAAAAAAGAATATTTATCATTTATTCTGTGACACAGTCATTTGAATTGTCTAAATCACAGTAAAGAACAGCAATGTCTGATCTAAACAATTTGCCGCTTTTACTGATGGTCGAGTCTCCCAAACAGTTGAGAGGAAGTTCAGGCAAATCCTTGGGACTGCCAAGTTCATCTTTTGTGATGCTAATTCCTGCCTGGAATTCACTCAAAGCTCTGTAGACCTTATCTATCTAGGAATCTCTGAATTCTGCTGGTCGTGTCTGTTCTCATCCGTAGAAATCTCATCACCTCTTCTGAGTAAAAGTTGAAGTACCTCAGTAGCACAAGTCATACTTAATGCACTCCCTTACTAACGGTGGAGCAGGGAAAAATTCCATCATTTGGGTCACTGCTTACCACACAGTTTCCTTTACAAACTGACCACTGGGCTGCTAGCATCCATCTTATTGAACATTTTCTTTAGCTCAGAGTGCCTTGCAAAATCGAAGGGCTTTTATGAAGATTAACTGAACATAGTGCGATGTTCTTTTGGCTTTTCCGCAATAATCCTCACGTTAAGCATTCCATCTCTTGAGCTAATTTTGTTCAGAAAGTGCAAATGTTCAACAATAAACTGCTCTTCGTGAGAGCAGTGGTTAACATTTTCGTTTGTTTCAAAATTTTTGATGAGAACATAACCGAGCGAGTCATGTTGGTCACTCGTTCAACTCTAGAATCTGTCTTGAAGTTGGACGAAGGTGTTTAAGCCTTTGATGAGAACGTAATCTCTCTTGTGCTGTTGTGCTAACCAAAGTAACTTTTGAAAATAGCTTGTTTGAAAGTTAAATTTGGAAACAAAGACAACATTATTATTTACACATTTTCTGCTCCTGGCTCAACTATCAACACGGATGTACTGTATATCGCATGCTGTTGTTTACGTATCCACTATATCATAATGAAAACAACATGGAAAATGTATTATTCCATCCACCATTATTCCATGCTAGGTATACACAAGTGCTCACACTCACATGTTAATATATTGACAGCATCGTTTATTCCATATCAATAATGTCGAATAACAGTACATCTCTACATGAATGTTTTGCCCGAAATCAATAGGAAATTGCACTTCTTGATCTAAGGGCATGTAACCTTAAAACATACAGTTAAATGAATTTAGCTACAACTCAAAAATGGTCAAACTAAAATAATTATGACTCCATTATTACTGTAAAGATAAACACTAAGAAAAACGTGATCAATTGACCAGGTAAATTATCTGGAAACATAAGTTGAGGAAAAGGCACAGAAAAGATTTACGTCATACGGAATTAATTGAAAAACATACATTAATGGAGAATGGACTGCAAAAACTCATTAAGATTTTCTTAATTAGTGCAGAAACCCTGCCAGTCATAGTCAGTTTTACCAGGCACGTAGAAAAAATAAGCACTAATGTCACGCAACCCGTGATCATGTTGCCAATAGTTTGAATTGAAGCTACTCACTGAGAGGAAAAATTTACCCAATGCTGTTGTCATAGCAACCCTTCTAGTTTGAAGCTGCACATGCAGGACTATTTCCTGTACAAATGAGAAAATCTAGACAGAAGGAAGAAATAAAGCTAATATTTAGACAGGATTTTGCTGAGAGAAAGACTTGAAGGTTAGAAACATTGAGAAGGAAAACTGCCATGAATATCGAGATTTGCAATCAGAGGAATGGCTGTTCAAACAAGGCAGGATAAAATGCCTTTAATTAAATCTATCCCTTGCTGGGTATGAGTGGCGTTCCACGAAAACTGTACACGTGAGTTGAACAACTTGAGATAACCAATTAGGTTCCCTAGGAACACAACTAAGTAAAAGCTTCAGTTTAGAGGACCTGAGTTCTATTCTCCAGCAATGTGAAAGAAAATAAAACACAAAACAGGAGTCCAATTTATTAATCAGCTAGCTGCATGTGCATAGAAATGTTGGATAAAAACTAATATGCAGGTATATACCGACACCCATGTGCAGGGTGTTCCAAAAGAAACTGTACAATAGTAACAAGAAAAATCATGAGACAAACTTTAAGAAATGAATTTTCTGCATTTTGTAGAAAATTATCGCACAGCATCTTTATGTGCAGCACTGTTTCTTCCGATCACTCTGCATTGCAACAAAGATAAATATGACAATAAAATATACTCTTATAAACTTTCAAACAGCATTCACTCCTCGCTGCAAAATGCAGAAGTTTTCTTCGGTATGGTCATATAAACCCAAAGAGTAGGTTCTACATTTGGCGTTATACAACAAGATCGTAGGGGTCTTATTATTACTCCACTTTTTGCCCTGACAATTGCGACAATCATCGCGGTATGCTTCGAAAAACAGATACCATTTGAAATCTCTGGTATGACCCAGCAGAGGAGCAGAACCCAAACCCCGGAATCAAAAGCAGGCACAGAACCGATTGAGTAATCATGTGTCGCAGTTACTGTTGTAGTTGTATGAAAAGTAATCAGCAGCAGAACTGAGGCATCTTAACTTCTACATGCTTGCCTTTACTGCATAAATATTAGGTTTTGTCCAGGTCATTTAACCAACCATGGTTAGCAGATCCTTAATGGATGATCAAAGGTAGCAAGTTCGACTCCCACACTGGCTGTTCAGATTTAGTATTGTTCTTAAGAAATGGCAGCTTGCTGCTTGCACAATGTCCTGATGACTTTGAGAGAAAGACCTGACGTAGAAAGAACAATGATGTCAAGTATATTAACCTGAGTGTGTGCACTCATGTAGTTCTGTCAGACTTGTAAGCCTGAAGTTTGGTCTCTATTAAAATGGACAGAACTCATCATCGGGTGAAAAAGAAGCAAAGTCATTTAAAAGAAGAAGCTGGAAATGCATAAGAATAGGCCTTTAGCGATTTTATACAATAGTTGTAATGATGACTTGATTTGTTTACACTGACAATCTGGAATGTCTTTCAAGTTCTGTCATTTCCGAGAATATGACCTTAGGAACTTACCATGCTCTTCAATTAGCTTAATTAGGTTAATTAAGGCCCTCTTCTCCAAACTATACATGGACTACCAAAAAAATGTAACGAGAACAAATAAGGAAGAATCAATGGCAATCATACAACGTGAAGAAAGAGAAAGGAGATCAATGTCGGATTAACCGCAGAAGGTCCTAATTGGCTCAATCATAACAAAAAACATGACTGACAGAAAGCTGATGATCTTCTGAGGCTTTTAACATACCGAACGCTGATTGATTGACACATTTATATAAATAAAAACATGGCA
This sequence comes from Tubiluchus corallicola, assembly GCA_030141605.1. Classification (NCBI taxonomy): domain Eukaryota; kingdom Metazoa; phylum Priapulida; class Priapulimorpha; order Priapulimorphida; family Tubiluchidae; genus Tubiluchus; species Tubiluchus corallicola. The sequence continues at coordinate 419,418 of JAQGDQ010000122.1, read as the reverse complement.
CTTTCTCAAGAAATATCCAATCAAGTCGTATGTACACCTTGTAGGGGACGTTCATACTCGTGATTCGAATAAGTATAGTTAGTACTCTTTTCTGTAGTTATGCTCCGTACACTATTAGGACGCTACCTTATTTGTGTGATATGATTTTATATAAGAATGATGTTGTATGATATTAAAATACACAAGTTTGATATGATTTGGCAACACTGTCTGTTTTCAAATTAGATTCCGGAAATTTCTTCATATTTCACGCATATATACTACCCAGTTTTGACAATTACATTTTCTTATTAGACATCCAAGTGTAATTAAAAACATCGTTAAGATCTGACAAGACAGAGCAAACAGGAAAGCGAGAACCAGAGTTGCAACACTTGACTTCGGACAAGCTCCAGCCTGGGTTTTGCAAGCAAAACACGAAGCTAGAAGCAGACTAACTAAGTATGTAAACAGAGAAATGTTATAAGCAAACAAGGCCACCATAAAGAATTGACAACTGTGAGAGACAGAAGCCTGAAACTGGGAGGATTTGTTGTGAAGTGAAGTTGCAAAACTGTTGAATTTAATTCATTTCCTAACAGTATGTAAGAAAAATAAATAAAATTTTAAGACGAAGTAAATGTAATGCAAAACAAGGATATTCTGACCTTTTCAAAAACAACAAATTTTGCCTTTGCCTATTTGAACAATAAGTAGATGACATAGTATTTAAGAGTACAATACGTTTTGCAGATTAGAAATGTTACAGTTCTTATAATAGTAAGTTATAAAAATTACAAAAGTAAATTTTGCTTAAATTGACAAAACAAGATTATCAACCAAAGACAAAGTACATTTTTCAAAGCACACATTTTAGTTATACCCAATAAAGTTTATTAAGTAAATTTACAAAAAATCAGATTTTGAAATACAAAGTCAATAAAATGAGCTTCCACATCCAGACATGTACAGAAACTTACAGTACTTCTGCTGATTCAAACGTGCTTTTTACGTTTGGAGTAGAACTAATATTTTTCCATTTTCGTTACTTGAAAATGGTTGCTATATATTATACTAACCGTTATTTTTCACTTTTGCATTTTTCCCTCTCTGCCTCTCAAACATATGGCACAAGGATACAACAAAACAACCAGATCATACAAATATGGCCATAGCCGCCATGTGCAAAAAATATGACGTCACATTTTGGAACTGACGTCACATAAAAAAATGAATTTCGGCAATTCATGCACAACGTATTTTTGCTACCATCATGCAAAAAGTTTTTTACGTCATGTTAAAAAAATGCCCGCACTTGACTTTTTATAACACATCAGAACAAAAACAAACAACTGACAAAATCCTCATCATTACGATGCGAGTGGTCATTTTGTAAAACTGACACTTCAACACAGGACAGGAATTGTTATAGGCACTGAAAAACTAAACCCAGTGATCAATGTGTATGAAGTTTTTTCAATGTAATTACTAAAACTAAAACCCTGTGATCAAGGTGTATGAAGTTTTTTTCAATGTAATTACTAAAACTAAAACCCAGTGATCAAGGTGTATGAAGTTTTTTCAATGTAATTACTAAAACTAAAACCCAGTGATCAAGGTGTATGAAGTTTTTTTAAATGTAATTACTAAAACTAAAACCCAGTGATCAAGGTGTATGAAGTTTTTTTAAATGTGATTACTAAAACTAAAACCCAGTGATCAAGGTGTATGAAGTTTTTTCAATGTGATTACTACTAATCAATGTAATTGCTACTAATTACATCATACCGTGATGTCATGTCTCATATACTATCATTACCATAAAGAAAATAACTGCATTGCAGAGTACTACAGAGACAAATGGTTTAATTTTATTATTGACACTTCCTGTTCATTCAATGTCACTCTCCTACAATTATTATCACTAGATTTTATACGGCCATAATTGTAGGCTCGAAATCAATGAGTTGGTCAATATTATTCCACGATTACTGACTGTGAATGGAAACAATAATAACCAATGCAAACATTCCGTTGCGAGATTTTGCGGGGGGAAAAGAAAAATCAACTTTTGGCGGAAAACAAATAAAATAGAAAATCAGTTTCACATTATTAATTAATTCATCTGTGAAAATAGCAATGCTGTTTAAATAATAAAATCAATTGTCAGGTCTCCCTAAGTGAACAAAGTATGGTCTAGATCATACATGAAGTTACCCATTTTTGTTTTAAAAATGAAGAAGGATACATAGGAAAGTATCATTTTGCCACATTTTGTACTGCACTTTAGCTAGACATACATGTATATAAGTCAGTACACCGTACTTGTAAACACAGAATTGTCTATGTAGGCTACATTTACATTGCAAATGGGAATGCAGTCAAGGACATATCCCTACTATATCTCATAAGTTCGTGTAGTTAAATGTATAAACAAACACTATATCGAGTGTATACATACAATATTTATTCTCATTACAAAAGTATGCAGGCCTAGCTATCAACGAAAAAATCCAATTTTCCATTTTTAAGGCTTATTTCATGACCTTTTTAATGCTCATTTTTAAAGATTGTCGGCATTGCTTTGATTAGCGACGGGACGATACCAAAATTTCTAACGATTTTCTTAGTGATTCAGATTCCGATTCCTGGATGAATATTATTTTACTGTAAAAGTTTCTCTAAAGTGGTGATACTCGAAAGTTTCAATATTGTAGTTTGAAAAGTTAATACTTAACGTTATGAGCACAACAGTATAGTGACAGAAAGTATTATATTGTTGATTTTGTCTTGAATTGACTCAAGTGAGTTTGAAAATTTCAGGGCAGCAACAATTTCACGAAATAAGAAGCCAGAAGAAAAATCCTGTATTTATAAGCAGCTATTCTAGCGTTACGGATGTCTGGTCTGACACTATGAGAAGCACCGAAAATCGAGTAGGGCCTATCAATCTACGAACAAAGTTATTAGCATTTAGAAACCAGTTGCGAGAATTGCCGAGAACATCAAGTGAATCTCCATAGTAGTATAACGTCATTTTGGGAACGACTGTGTTTCTATACTTTGTTCAAATACCATCTTTGGCAAGCTTTTTAAAGGCTAAATATGCAAATGACTTTGATGGTCAGATTCAAACTCATGAAGTAAGAACTCAGACTTAGAACCGGACTCAAATAGAGAAGATTTGGGCAGTTAGACTTCACTGGTAAAAATATACATCCCAATGCTGTTTTGCATCATGTTTATTTCTTGAAATCACTTAAACAGAAATCACTCAAAAAACTGAGTAAAGAGAAAAACGATTATTATAATTGGCCCAAGTAATATGATAGTTAACGATAAATACCTTCATTCGGTGATGTGTAGAGTTTTTTACACAATTCTTGCACACCTCCGTACGATTCTTGTATCTTTTCGCATGCCTCAGCTCCCCGAAGCTCCATTAAATCTTGGAGCTCCTTCACAGTCACCCCGAACTGCACCGATTTGCTTTCTTCCACCATCTTGCTCTAATCGTGAGCTAATCCGCCCTAAAAAATTGAAACGAATTACTAAGATATTGTTTCATGCACTTTACGTATCAAAGTCAGGCAACTAAAGCTATCTAAAGGTAGCAAATGAGAAACAGTCAACACGGGGTTTGAACTTGAACCACAGACTTCTGAATGACAAGCCCAACCAGGCACACAGTCACTTATGATCAAGCCAAGGCAGTCTTAATTTAATTATAATAATTCATGAAACAAACCAATATTTCCAAGGGGCTACTGTTACTTCACTCATAATACTTGATACTAGAGTAGTTATATATAGATTAAATAGATAAACCAAAGTACACCAATCATTAACTGAGAGTTTATTAATGAAGATTATAAAAGAGTTAATTAGCAAGTGCATTAAAATGAGTATAGAAAATCAGCTATCTTAATAAGCTATTAAGATTAAATGCTGGCCTGCCTTGACCACAAGGTTGTGTGTGGCCTAGTTGTTACAGAAGAAGGTTCCTTGCAATATGAGGCTTCTTGCTTCAAATCTAGACTATACTTTTTCACAATTTGTGTCCCTCTTGATCAACCTTAGTTTCAAAAATTTAACAATGATTAGGATTTCACGTTCAATGAATAAACTAGAAATTAGAATTACAAGTGCTCCATTAACACTCAGAAAAATACCAGACACTAGCAGTAGGTCTTCACTGAAGTGGTGCATTAGCAAAGTTAAAGGTACAAAAATTAGGTACAGTCAACAACAAAATGTGAGACTAACTGCAGACCCATTTGCTCCATGAGATCTTTGATTCTGTACAAATAAAATGGACACGGCAGCCCCAATGTCTCTTTTGTATAAGGACCAAGAGATTCAAGAGTAACCCATTGGTCTAACTGAAGGAAACTCAAGTAGAACCAAACCTTGTCCCCAGGTGTTCCAACCAACAATCTATTGGTCTTAATCAGATGGAATCCAATACCTACGAGGTGACAGTTCAACATCAGTCAAAACTTAGATAAATGCAAATTTAGAAATCACAAAACTGAACGCCAAATTCCACACCAAAAACTGCAAAGTTGATAATGATGTTTAGTAAATGTTTACACTGGTTATTCAGTGAAATTATACTAATCTAATATTGACGCTGGACATTGATCTAATTCTAGTGGAGGAAGATGTAATTTAACCACACGGATCAATACCGGAGAGATCTATCTCGGCAAACACTCCAAACAGTAAGACATTTACTCCTGTTGACTTGTAAGACTAGTAGATTACTGCCGTCATTAGTCTGTATGCCAAACACTATTTCCGGGCTCGAGAGTCGCGTGTAGTTTGTACATAATCTAAATGCATGGAAATCCAGACTTATTATCAATTTCCAATTAGTCCTTTTAACATATGTGGCAGTAAGCATTGAATCGGTAAAAATGAAGATGTTTAATTTGCAGAGAATGTCACTAAAATGGACGAAACATCATCAGACGATCATTGCAGAGAGGCGTGTATACAGCTGCAGCCAGAAAACCATCAAACATAACACCACAGCAAACAAGGAGCACACCATTAGCCATGGTATCACTTGTTTCATCCATAAAACATGAATTGACATATGCATAATGCATGCGCTTGATTATTATCACTGCTGCTGCAGTGTCAGCCAACCATCTTGAGCTCCGCAATAAAATTAAGTGGATGGAATTGACTTTAAAATGTGCCGTAAAATAAACGGCTGGCGTTCACGGAAACGCGGAACAGTGAAAAATTATTTTTAATAGGCACCTTAATAGAGCAATTTGCTGCAGCTGAAACTGAATAAAAGCTGCTGAATAATAATGTGGCAATGTGGTAATCTAGTGTCTCATATCTTATTCTAATCTCTGACAAGTTTGACTGCCCGAGTTCAACTCCTCGGTTACCTATCTTAACTTAGTCGCTGTGATAAAACTGCAATGTGTACAGTAATGACGATATTAGAATCTCAAGACGTTTCAAAAATTTTAAGAACGTCAATTAACTTTCATGATATGTCAGCTTCCATTAAAATTAATAAGCCTGTTCCTTTGTTGCATTAATAAAACGCTGAATATTTAATTTTAACTTGTGGTGTCCATGATCAAGTTTCACTTTGCTCAACTTTATTTATTTTAGACAAACATGGCCTCCAGAGCTCTCACAATTAAAAATTTATTCAGGGACTGAAGTCAAGAATGTTTCAAATTTGCTAGTTTTCTGAATTTTGTTATAATTATTGTGATGAAGACTACACGCATAATATAATGAATGAATGATTATACGAATAAGTATCTGTTAGTATTGTACTTATGTACACTGTTCAGTAGTCATTGTTATAACAAAATAAATAATTGAATTTAACTGAATTGTAACCACTTATGGATATTTATAAAGTTTGATAATAACAGTTGAAAATGGCATTATAAGGAATGAAAAATCGAGACAACTTCCAAATTCACAAAGCCTCTATAAAACCGTCAAAAATGACCAATTTACTACAGGCAATAATAGTGAGTGCATCACGAAATCGCTACAAGTGGACAATATATGTATCAAAGATCAAACACAAATACAAGAGCTGGCAGCAAGTTAACACTAGATAACAGTTATAGTTATGTAAATCCAATCTTACAGAAATCACAGTAAAACTATCTAGTATAAAAGCTAGTATCTAGTATAGTATAGTAGTAAAAAGCAAGGGCTATCTTGATTATTATAAAACGTTATTGTACAGAAAAACTTTCCTTTGTTTAATGTAAATTCCAATTATTCATGTAACTGTGCTCCGGTAACTATGTTTAATTTGGTTATCATGTCTTCTTTAGACAAATGATTACGCACATCAGAGCTGGAGGAGTTTGTCTCTTGCAGTTTTTGTATCTTTTAATCAAGACCCAAATCAATCAATCAATCAATCACTTGTTTTTCCATTATCAGAGGCCAATAACTGTCCTCAGCGTAGAAACCAGTGATGAAAGGCCTGAGAGTTTGATCCATAAAAATAACGTAAAAGAAGCTTAATGTAGCCACGCATTCTTTGATCAGCAAAGGACTGCAGGGATCTGATCCCAAATCAGACCCGACAAATGATATTTTAGTTACCATATTGCTATAAAAAACTTCACAGTGATAGTCATCACGAACAACTATCATTTCATTAAGAACATTCACTTCGCTATTAATGTCAGCAATAAAGCTTTCATATTATGGATTAAGTCTTCAAGTCCACTTAGTCATACAACATTGTTATTACACACAATATTATTGTTAGGACAAAAAATAGAGAAATTATTTAAATGATTTGACGAGGTTTTAGCAGAGATAAATTTCAACAGTGGAAAACGCTTATTAATTACACTATTTGTACAGTTACACTATATATAGCTTTGTTTTAAGAATGTCTAGAAACAAAAATTCTGCCAAAATACATGTAATATGATAACATTTATTTATTTGTAATTTATTTCATAACAGGTATGAGGTGATAGTAACCAGTTTATTCTCCAATATGTATTCTTAATTTGCATAATGTATAAATCCCTGAAAAATCTTTACCTTCCAAATGCCATAAAGGGCACCAAAATGTTTTAATAATGATGGTTAAACAGAGTACTCTCCAGTTTTTGTAATGGCATAGTTTCTAATTTATTCAGGTATTCCAAAATCCCAAATTCACCTGTTAACGTAGGATTTAAAAGTTTAAAATGGCAAATAATTTTTAAAGCAAAACCGGACACAATCTTAAACTGTGGAAACAATCTACTCTTTAAAATATTGAAAGAAAACAGAATTATTACCACACGAACACAATTTAGCGTTCGCGCCACTAGTTCTTCAGTGTCACACACGTTTCGCTATTCGTTAGTTAGACAGGCACTAGTGCCTGCATTTTGGAAATGCATTGCACAAAAACAGGTGTTGTACCTCTTAGTTCAGATTTGTTAGTTCGTGGCGAACTGCACACTTTCGACAGAACATGCGTGAGCACAGCGATAAATTTAAAATTTGTATTTTTATCTTAAAACTTGTCCATTTCAACACACTGAACATCTTCCAGTAGCACTGTACTTCAATTTATGCTTTTCCAACACACGCATGGAATATTTTTGCTATTGAAAATTATGTTAGTTTGTGATGTCATCAATAGCAGAGCTCGCCTGCCGTTAATTAATTATCAGATATACTTTGCAGTATTAATTGCGTTAAAATGTATAACTTTTATCAGACTTGCAAATGAGGTAGTATAATTATGAAAAATCATCCCATCTTCCTTTAAACAAAATGGTATTTAAGCTATAAATGGTAACCAAAACGCTAACTTACTGTTGGCATAAGAATTATTGTCAAATTTCATAAAATAGCGGTACCCTCTGCAATCTTGCAGCAGACCACATTTAATGGTGCAGTCTAAACCTGCTGCTGATGCTGTTTGCACTCCTCATTCGTTGGCCACTAATGCTGCAGCTTATCGTTGTAAATAATACAACTTGGCTTCTTCTACAACCGCAAGACAATTACTGTCACCCATCTCCATTTGCAGTGCACTGTCTCAGATAATTTACATCCCAGGAGATGAAGCCGGCCGAAAGGCGTGAAGCCAGGAACCAACATTTCACCAAAATTTTCACGCGAATTCCCCAAACTTCCAGGTGTAATTAAGGTGATCTCTATTCACTAATGTAACAAACGGACGGGGAAGAATCAAATATTTATTGTTACTCCTAGAATAGCCTATATTAAATAATTTAGAAGCTGAACTAACAGGGCTCACCGCACTGTGCAGGCAAAGTGTAATCAATAAGCTACACTGTACATAGATACCATAAACTATTATTTGGCCGAATTCAATTAGCGGTGGCTCATTAAAGGCTGCTTAGGGAACTGTTGTTTTGTCAACGACCTCTCCTAATGTCATTATAAGTTTATAACGTCATGCGCAACGATCGCAATTTTAACATGCAAAAATTCAAAATTAAAGGAACAGCTAGGGATTTGCGTTCAGTGTTAAGAGCGACGTGGTTTCGTAGGAAAGAGCCTCATCATTATTTCAGGACGTTTCAAAGCACCAAAACCTTGTTTTCAATCAATGCATCAGCAGCATACAATTTACACGAGAGCAATAATAAAAATCCTTTGTTTAGAGTTTACTTAAAAACACTATGAAAATCCCCCAAAAAAAGGATTCCGATAATATTACGCCTAAACTGACGTCTGAAGGCAATTTTGGCTGGAAGAAAGAAGCGTGAAAAAAACTGAAATAAGCTTACATTTGAACCATGGACGTTTAGATTACAAGCCCAATGTCAAGACTACTGGACCTCAAAGCACCTTAAATGAGACAATATTGTAAAATACGATTTCAAAAGCAATAATTCATGTATTTGCATGCTTAAAACACTAACTCAATTCAGCCAATACTAAATAAATTATATTTCTGCAGAAATCTAACAAAACACACAGTACGTCCAAACACAATAAATGCTACACTGATTAAACTCAACCGGTACCCCACACAGCTAAATTTCCACTTGTTCAATTTTCCCATCGGTTTAATTTCGGCTGAAATTGAGTGATTAATAAGTAATACTGCAGTTAGTTTGAAGGTGATTGAAGAGAAGCTTTACAACAATTACTGCCAATCAAGTGCCATAGTTAATAATCTTGCAAGACAGCGATACATGCTGCAAAAATGACTTAATGCACAAGAAACAGGTTTAGTTTACATTCAAAAATAGACATAGAAGTTGACAATCATAAGCCGACAGCTACTTATCTTATAATGTCTGATGATTACCTGTCTGATGTCATTGTTTTCTTATTTTATGTTTTCTTTCGACTTCTTCTTTCCTTCTGTTTTCTTTCTACTAACTGCAACATGGCTCTTCTTTTCTCATCATCTACCTTCTTCATTCCTCATTTCACATTTCATGGTAACAAGGTCCCCTTTTTAGCTACCACGAGGCAAACTTCAACACCTTAATACAGTATTTCTAGGAAGTCAGTATTAACTTTATTTTTTGCAGTTTTCAATTATACAAGATGTTCTACATGTATATTTGCATTATTGTAGTTTGCTGGTGAAATAAACTGAATTTGAATTTGATTATTAACGGATTTAAGGCTTTGTAAACTTAAAAAAGAAACTTAAGTAATTTCACAGATTTTAATGCCAGATCTAACTAAGAACTGTTCTAAATTTCATACTTCGAGAAAGTTCGTAGTCACTCTGTCAGTCTGGTCAAGTACTGTGCTACTGTACATCTTTCAGCATGATGTGCAAAAACTCGGCAAATTTTAAGACAAAACATGAAATTTAATTTTACTGCTGTGGTCACGCATTAACTCTTGAATGTGTACTACATCACAAATTAACACTTCTGAACTGAGACGTACAGCATGTTTTTATGTGTAATGCAATAAAAGATGCAGGTACTGATGCCCATCTAACTAACTAGCGAATAGCGAAAAACATACAACAATGAATAACTGGAAGTGCGAATGCGAAATTACAATTCTGTGGTAATAATTTTTTGAGGCATTCTTGAAAAAATAGTACCAAGATATGTTTACTTTCAATAATTTGTAGAACAGATTGTTTTGAGTTACAATTTTAAGATTGGGTCCGGTTTTCCTTTAAAGAAACTGGCACAAAATTGACTGTTACATTATTTGACGACTACATGACAGTGTTTCAAGCAAATTTCTACGCCATACCACTACAGGAAACCATTTATAATTTGTTCCTTTGACAGACTATTATACGAGAGCATTTTTAACCTCTTTCTATGCCAAATCATTACGCGTAAAAGCGTTTTCAACCCGGCTTTTACACCAATATCCGCAGCTTACTGGATAATGCTTCCTAGGCGTTTTCACAAACACTTGTGTCATCAGCAAAAAGCCAGCACATTTTTCCTGAAAGCATCATATAATCAATGCCATACTCGCTCAACCAAACCACGCTGATAAAGCGTATACACGATGTAGTCCTGTTCACAATATATCGATCTGAAGCACTTTTGTAGAAATGTTGTACAATTCACAAAGAAGTCGTAATAGTTATTACATACATGTATAACGTACAAATGTAGAAAACAGTTGCAAAGTAAAGCAAAGTTCTACAACTGATTGTGCAATTTCTTATCTGGTTTAATTTAATACTAATTTATTAGACTTTAATATAAACTAATCTAAAGTTCGTGGATCTGAAAGCTAGTTACAAATTACTATAAAGTGTGGCAGATTTCGTCTCTGATAAAAAATAACAAAGAAAAATTGGTAATTGAAAAAATACATCAAAAGTATTCAACTATTCTACAATGAAACGTGACTTCTCGTTGTCACTCGCTGCTACCACCACCACTATCACTGCCAGGCACTTGTATTACCACCACCACCGTCATCACTGTCGTTTTCGCCATTACCATCACTAGCAACATTTCACTACAGCTGATAACTAACTTAGGTTATCGTCATCCATCCAATCATCTACATCACTACTACGAACACAATCACTGATTATTACCGCTGCCATTCTGCAGCTGTTGCCACTATCATCACTAATACCGTCATCATCAACATTTTACCAACACAAACGTCAGTGGCAGTGTGGTATAATAAAAACTGAAGACAACAGGTGAGATAAGCAAGAAACCCATGCAATGTTGGTGCTTTTTTGCAAATGAAGCCCTGTAAAACAACATCCCATGAAGCCTTGTATAAAACGTACTTATTATACATAAATGATCTATTGTTACTCCTCAATGTCACATAAAAGCTAATGCCTCGCATCAACTTGACTCCATAGCGTAGTAATCTCTGCGGTTTAATCACGCGGCCCTGCCGCTAATGATTTTAAACGGCTTTGTCATGCAATACTGCAAGTCTGATCAGAGCGGATGCAAGTATCAGCAATAGCACACGAAACAAACTCATCAGAACAGTTGTCGCACAACCGTGATCTTATGATGACTAGGATAAACTTTCAAAGAGAGCTCCGCGCTAATGAGAAAACGCATGTTTATTGGCATACGAGCAGGCAACAAGCTGGAAGGATGATGGAAATATGAGAGAAGTATGAGGACGGTTGATGGATCAGCCGAACCATATTGATCGTCACTCGCTCATTCCAGTTTGTCGAGTGTATCATCAACCGGGATCATCAAACATATGATTAACTGTACATGGGGGAAATGTATTGTGAAACACTGCCGGATAGGAATGTTAACCAGAAAAAGATAAGAGGGTTTGATGAATGAACTCTCAGCCCTGGAGAGATAGTATTGTGTTGCTGCATTGTCAGGCAGTGCAATCAAGGACAGAGAGGGTTTACAGAAAGAGAGGAGGAGGAGAAAGGATAGAGGGAGAGAGAAATAGGAGAGGAATGGCAAAAGAGGGGAGACTGGGCAGAGGAACAAAGAAGAGGAGGTAGGCAGAGAAATAAACAGGAAGAAGGGGGAAAGAGATCGAAAGAGAAAGACAAACATGGAGGATATGCTGAGAAAAATGGAAGAAAAGGGGACGGAGGAAAAGAGGTGAGGTAAAGTGAAAGGCAGAGGGGAGTGAGTGAGTGAGAGAGAGACAGAGAGAGAGGGAGAGAGAAAGAGAGAGAGATTTTTATTTAATCAGAAGTTTTATTTGCCTGTACTTGCAAGCATGAGACTAAAAACAGACTAAAACAAAAAAACTTGCAAAAACGTATATACACATAGACCTATGTAAAAATGTATCAATAATAGCCACTTCACTAAAGTGGGTATATCCATACTGAATGAAGAGTTACGCATTTGTTCTTCATCAGCCTAATAGTCAACTGAAAATAACAAATTTTATTTGTCTTTATTTGCAAGCACGAGACTAAAAACAGTCTAATAGTCAATTGAGAAAAAAGAACATCATCTAAGTCCATCAATAAACAGCTATAAATGAAAATTACAATGTCTCAGAGGAAATACACAGAGCAGTACATGACACGAATGAACAAATAAAATTGCAATAGAAAAATTCCTTACTACTGCACTGTTACGAATGAACAGAACATGCTTGGCAGGCATGTACCGCACATCGTTGACATACGTTTTTGGTTATTTTTACAAAAAAATAAATAAATAAAAGTCGTCTGGTAAGTAATGATGCTCAAGACGACTACTAACCAGAATGAACTGCTCTTCTTGTTCGATGAAAAGTTTCTGTTTTACCTGGACGCAAATACTTATATAGTAAAAGTTACCCTCCTGTTTTATTGTGAAAAAGTAGCCACTATTAAACATACTATTAAACTATGTATGTAGACAGTCTATTCAGTTCTTAAAAGATTTATGATTAGCAGGACAATGATGACTAACATCACACCTCCCACAGCTGCAAGCAACATGGTGCCGTAGAACTTTCGACTGGAACCGTCATCGCTTTGCGTTTCTTCATTTTTAACAGCTCCCACAGAAAGACGTCGCAACGAGCGAGATTTAACCAACGTTACGACGACTCTAGCATAACTGCAACGTTTATCTTCGTACAGTTCTTCATTTGGCTCATTACACGCTACCACATTGATATCAACCACTTTATCAGTGGCGTTCACTACACTGAGTTTCGTATAAACCTCTCCCTCTTTGTCGATTAAGAAATCACTGTTAGGGGGTAGCAGCTTGTATTGCAGATATGCGTTAGGATTTCCAACAATATGAGCTTTAAAGTTAGCGACACCTCTGTTAGGGCGGACGACGGTGCCACCCTTTTTGTCAATAGTTGCTGTAAAGAGACCTTGTTGAAATTTTGGGTTTCTGCTGTTTGTTCTTATCAACTGAATATCTAGACTTGCTTCATCAGAAAATTTTCCATCATCAGCTTTAAGTACAAATGAGAAATGGTCCACACTACTTTTAAGGAAATCTTCAACTGTCCTCAACATGCCAGTAGAACTCACTGTCAGCACAAGTTTCTCACTAACCGTCTTTGGTCTTATATGGTATTTGATTTCATTTCCATCACGATCTGATGCAGAAACATAGCCAATGCTACTCCCATTGGGCATGGTGTCCATTAAACGTAAAAAATAAGTTTTCTTGTCAAAAATTGGTTTATGGTTATTAATACAGCAGATTGTAATGTGTACAGATGTTGTAGTATAGGCAGTGTGATCAGAAAGTAACACAGCTCTGACTAAAATTAAATATTCAGCAAAATCTGTACCAGTATCCTGTGAACACACTTTATTTTCTACTGTCATGTTACCCAAAACATGGTCAATATGAAACAAAGACTTATCTCCAGCAGGGTCATACTCTAATGCCGGTAAACTGTAACGGATTTCATGATCTAACGAAGTATCATAGTCAACAGCACGTATTTTTTTAGGCTTTATATCTAATTTCATACGGCTGCTACTGTTAAATGCACTGCAGTTTGCCATGCCTTGGTAAGGTGAATCAAGAAATACAGGTTTTTGCATAACATCAGTGACAGTGATTTTAAGGGTTGTGGAATCTGACAAAGGAATGTCACCTCCATCATGAACTTTTGCTATAACTGTGAAATTTTTCAGTACTTCATAGTTCAGCTTATGTTTCAATTTAACATGGCCTTCCCTCATATCTGGGATTTCAAGGTAGTGAGAATACAGACCAGGTTCTAGTGAGTAAAACACAAGATTATTTGGTGACTCATAATCTTCATCAGTTGCTGTTAAAGTAAAAAATGTTTTCCCAATTTTCTCAAATTCTGGTATTGTCTTTGTATATTGCCAGGATTTTATAAATTTCGGTGCATTGTTATTAACATCTCCAATATAGACAAGTGTTTTAAAAGTTGATGTTTCTGTGCTGCCATCCGCTGCTTCATGATTGCAGACTATGTCCATTCTCACTGGGAGATGATCCAAGGGATTTTCTTTGCTACTGATCCAGTCTTGAATATTTATAATAGGAAAAATGTACGAGTAGGACTCGGTAAAGTTTGTGCTCACATTAAAAATTTGTTCTTCACTTGTTTCCTTTACATTGAGAAAGACCTTTCCATATGCTTCCCAATGTATCAATTTTACCTCTGTGTCAGAAGTTATATTTTCACGTACATAGATGGCTATAGGTCCATTTATTCCAAGATTACTACAAGATGTACAGCAAAGTGGTCCAAACACAAGACAACCTGAGATGATGATGAAAAACACATTCAAGTTTTTCTTAGTAGAGTCCATGATTCACCAAAATAACAAATTTTAATGTTGTAATTTGAAAAAAGTTATTTAACATATTCTTCAGGTTCATGCATCAGTTTCATAGTTATGTTACAAGCCAATTGTTAAAACAATCAAGATATAACTAGCTGACTAAAATTCATTCTACAGGCTTTGAATTACTTTTCCAATCAAATAAAGAACTGATTGTTAAGACAATAGATAACTTACAGTGACTAGGAACTTATTTGACAAGAACCATGATGTCACAATACAACATAGGTTCTTGGTGTATTGATAACATATTCTGATGCCAACAAAACTGCCAAGGCAACTACCCAAACATCACTCAGAAACACAGAAAGATGCAGAATATTCTTTAACAAGCTTTAGTATGCCATTTTTACATTCCCAATTCAGTAGAGTAAAACAATATCCTAATCTTAAAATAGCAGACACGGTGCACTCTTAAAATTTAACTTCTGTGCATTCTAAACAAACTAAAAAGTAACTCGCGATAAAATTTAATTCTCAATTTCCTTATACACGGTCTAATGCGCCAAGTTAGGGCAATGCAGGGTTAGCTTGTTGCTGAGAAAATTAAGATTTGTGAGGAAGCATTCTGTCATTTCAATCACAAAAACTTTTTAAACACTTGCTTACTCTAAAGACTTACTTTTCTTACTAAAAATTGCATTGCTGTGCCAAAATTATTTGAAGAATTCACAAAATTTGTCCAACATATGTACAGATCTATAGGTAAACTTCTGGCCTAAATATTCATGAAACAAATTTCAAAGTCTTGTGAAAGTAAATATGATAACTAGATGATAAACAGAGCACAATAGTAAATGACCTAAATCTTCTCTTTACTCATAACTTTCAAGAACAAGTTTGGAATGAAATCATTATTCAGCCTTTAATCATAAGAAAAACCTGATTATGAAGTTTACTAACATTCTTAGCATTAAATGACATTTTTTCTTTTCTTTGTTGAGGCTGACCAACCCTATCGCTGTTAATTTGATTGAAAAATAACTTAAATAACACAACCATAACATCAAAATTTGACAATTCTTAGTTTTGGCCTATAAAACGAAATCATATTTACATAGGGTTATGTAAACATGTACATGCACGCAAATATGTTAGATAACACGGGAAAGCTATTTATTATGGTGTCGCTTCCTAAAACCCCGTTTCGGATCAATTCAATGATATTTAGTAATAAACAATGTCCACTTTAGCACAAACATTCCATGATTACACCTACCACTAGCCTCGTAATACTCCAAAGCTGTATTTACTGGACTGGAGGAATGTCAAACAACCTTAACCTTACTATAAAACCTGTTTTTGCTCAGTCACTCATTGAGTTAACATTCTATTACCATCCTATTCTGTAATCACTAGTTACCATAATTTATGATACAGCTATAATATCATCCCGATGAAGCAGATCTGTTTCTCATAACAGGAAATGACATCAATCGTGACAGCTTGAAAGCCCTAAACGAATGATTCACAGTTTTTCCTTGCAGCCATGATTTACAAACAACCCCTCAACGCATAGTTGTTACAGATGAACATTTGTTCAGGGATTGCTCAGGTTTAAATCTCTTATTTATTACCCCATGAGACGACAAAAAGAAATAATTACTCCCCTCTCTAAATTGATTAACAAGTATGAGAGCTATGTCAGCTAAAGTAAACACAGCAGAGACTAGCATAATGGCATTCTATGTTGGGTACAGTATGTACGTTTGCGTGCACTGGAGAAAAAGGTATTTGCAATCAATAAGGCATGACAAGGCAAGGTGCCTAAACATCTCCGTCGAACAAGAATGAGTTTTTCGTTTTAAAAGTACACATTCGAACTCTCGTGCTAAAACAAAAATTATTAAAAAGTGACACGTTTCATGCACTAATGCAATTCTGATTTCGGTAGTCTGTAATAGCTATACGGATACAGGTTCGCTAATAAAAAAAGTTAACAGGAAGAGAAAACTGCTGAAGCAAAGCATCCCTGTCCAACTAAAACTCAAAACTTCTAACGCCGGTTCAAGGCAACATACAGTAGGCGACCGCCAATTTAGTATTAATTATTCGCAACAGATTTCTAAACTTTACCTTATAAGGCAGTTACCTGATTGTATGAGTCACAGCATACTGCTACTATTCCAAAGCTTACATTTCCGCTGCAAAGATCTTATCCACTGTGTGAAAATAATGAACAGCAAACCGGCAGGTAAAAATCCAGGTGTTTTCTGCAGCACACTACACACACCTAGACATGGAAGTCTACAGCTACGAAAGGACAGCAGGCCACAGTCTGTACACACCCACAGCAAGAATAAACAGCATGCACAATCGCGCGCATGCGCACTAGCTATATCCACCTGAAAAAGCTCGCATCAGTCAATAACAAGAATGTCTGTTCTTGGGTTTTGAACATCACAGCCTGGCGCAAGTCAGTGATAAAACCACAGAAAAAATTCGCACAACCATTATGGAACTACCGAGTTTGCAGAAATAAGCAGTAGTGATGCAGCGATGGGAAGAGTAAACGCCGTCTCTGCTGTACCTACAATACCAAAAGCGCCGCAAAATCTCCAGGCATAAATACCAGATAAAGCTGTTGTTAAAACAATACTGTACTTATAAATAGTCTAATATAGATTATAAAACAAAAGATAAAATAGTTTTTTAGGATACTCACATTGTAACATTTTTTGCCAGTAAGTTGTGTAACAAAGTAAAAAACCTCAAATCAATTTTCACCAAAAATTAACTGCTCACAGCAGCATGTACCGCACATACTGCTATGCCTACTACACATTAAATAAAAAAGATCTCAATAATAAATTCATCAATTGTTTGATTGCAAGTGGTCATGTGCAGATAAGCAAAAACTCGTTTAACTTATTTTAACTTGACTACCATAACTTTAAAAGTCCCTTTCCGTATTCTTATAATGAATTTAGGTAACTATCAAAAGTAAATATTTCACCATCTGCTATTAGTGGGTTTGCAGGCATTTAGTACTATCCATCTTACCACAAAAAAATAATAATCTTTGTTTAAAGTCAGCTTTTTGAGTCAACAATTAACTTAAGCTCTGAAGAGCCTTTGGGCTGACTGTAAACAACAACCTACAACTACATAACAGAGATTATTATTACCCCACTTTTACCCTAAATACTACACATCAGGCAGGGCAACAGCAGGTACCATTTTTAAAGTCATTGGTATTACTGGCCTCTGTATCGAATTCACGACCTCCCAGACGAAAAGCCAATGCGTTACCACTAGACCAAACCGTCTGGTCAAAAATAACAATGACATTGACTACAACAATGATATTTATTTAAACTTAACTTTAACGTCAACCATCAAAGAAACCTCAAATTTTTGCTAACTTCAGTCGTCAACTAAACCTGCAGAACAATAATTGCTATTACCTGCAGATTACTTTAAGAAACATTAAACAATGGCATCATTTTTAAGTCTGTGGTATTACCCAGCCAGAGAATTGAACCCACAATCTTACACAAAAGTAAGCATGTTACCACTGTAGATTACACAAGCAACAGTGGTACAAGTAGATGTACAATAATAGCACACTGCTATGCCTAGGCCCAAAATAGCATGGGTCCAATAACTTCAAATTCAGTTTGCAGTAAGGATGTTAAACAACACAAATTTGGCGATACGATAACGATAATCCACTTTTTAGACGATACGATACAATACGATAAATTATTTCGAAGGATAAAAACAATACTGAAGTTAGAAAATGTATGCAACAACAGAAAAATATCTCTAATAATTAAACCATTCATGTAACCTTAACGTGACTACGACGAAATTTTCTGCTTCGTTGTTATAACGATTCATAAATAAGTAAGCTGCGATGGATACATAGATTACTACGATATAAAGATTTATCTATGGGAGCTGCACAATTACACATGTCCGAAACGATGACACCAAAAATATGGTACACGCTACTCGGCATCTGCGAGTCTGCATGATTCAGAATCAAAATAAAGATAACCGCTATTGTAAAGCGAAAGTGTAACTCCATACGTCTGACAAGCTTATAATTTTAAATAATTCTTTTATCCACTGTTTTGCTTAATTCCTGTAAGAAAATTGAAAAGCAAAGTGAAGTAATTTTATAAAGGCAAGCGATAAAAGACAAAATACGATACGATAATTATTGATACGTATCGTTATCATTAACATCCCTACATCTCAGAACAACGAAGCCAATTCATAGAGGACAGAGCAACCCTGTGCAAGCATCACAGGAAGTGGACCACCAACAAATTTATAAAATTCTCATTTTCAATGAAATATTATGAACGCCAAAATTGACTTCAAACAAATAAAGACATTTTTTATTACAATTTCACTGCAATTGGTAATTTTATATCAAACAACAGAAGCCAATCTTACAGGAATGGAGTCAAAATATGTGGATTCCGGTAACAAGTAGACAGGACATCAGGCTAAAGTTCTCTAAGGTATTAAACTGCAAATCTCAAATCACAATGAAATGCATCAAATCCTGATCTTTTATTTCTGCAACAAAGTTATGTCCCTCATTTCATGTCAGTCGAAATGCACCATGTGATGGACGGCAACATCGACGTTTTAGCTAAAAGCTTTTTATAGATTTGGACAAAACGTGTGTGCATGCAAATGTCGTAGATTTTTGTTTGTCTGTATGACTCAGTAACTTTCGCCAGCAGCCACCATGAATTTACAATCAACAAATTGCACAAAATCGCTAACTTAACAGTTTCTGGTAACCAAACTATTGGTCACAAATCAACTGCATTAGGATGTCTATTTCTTCAGTTGCTAGATGGCAGCATAACAGGAATTATAAGAATCTGATGCCAGAGAGGTACAAACATTTGTATCCGTGCTATTCCTTATGCAATTTCTTGATGATAAATGTTTTAATGATTCAAGTAAGTATGATGAGGCATATTAGTACGACAGTAGTTCCACTTATCGACGTGCAGTATCTATCCACAAATGCCGACGTAGTGCATCAAATGCTTAGAAGTACACCAGTCATTCGTTGCCAGTAAGCCATTTCAGTTTTGCTATGTACATACGCATTTGAAGTTTTGAGCTATAGGTCAAAGGCTATGGTCCCCTTAGCCTACATCTCACAGACAGGACTTGTACGAACTAGTGTTACCTTTACATGGCTGTAACTACTTGATCACACCTAGAACCACCTTTGAAATTTCAACAGTACAGCAACATGCAGCGTAAGTTTTTTGGACAGAACTTAATAACATGTAAATGTTAGCATCAGATAAGCTGATGACTAATGTTAATATAAATCTAACACGACACTTAACCTAATATTATGACTAAACAGCAGAAACAGTCAGTGTAAGTAAACATCCCTTCAGGGCCAGACTTCAACAACAATAACAGCCTCAACAGGGCCAGGCTTCAACAACAATAACTGCTTCAACAGGACAAGGCTTCAACAATGGGTCCATATACACGAACCAGTTGCTAATGTTTCTAGGTAGTAGGTACCAACAACCTTGACCTTTTAACGATCATCATCAATCATTGGCAATCACTGGAAAAGGCATATTCCACTGTGTTTATTTTGCAATAACAAAAAGAGATTGCTTGAATCTGGTTTCCAGGTTTTGACTGGGACTGAGAAAATGATAGCACATCATCATATGGTATCCAAGGACTGGACATGCTTGTTTGAATGATTTTGGAATGAGGCAGCAAATCTCTAAAGAACACCCAAATTTTTGATATGCTGTGCTTCGCGAAGCAAAGTGCAATGCTCGCAAAGGAAAGTCATACATGTGAGATTAACTACTGTTTCGATACACATGCCAGCTAATTGATCCCTTACCCTGAATCATTCATCTTAATCCTGGCTCTTCTTCCAAATATTTCCCAGTGGGCAGTAAAATTCAGTAAAACTGCAGCCATCAATAATAATTTAATATCCTACGGAGGATTAGCCATGTCGTGTTTCACGAAGACAACTGTAAGAAACATTATTCTATACTATAATCCTAGTGCAACAAACCATAATCCGAATTCGACATTTCTGAAGTTCTGATTGCATAGATTAACACAAATGGAATGTTTTTACAACTGCAAATACAAAATTGAAATATTTGCACCAATACGGAATGGTGGCTCAATGTATGTTCAACCAAAGAGGTAAAGCAATAGCAAATCTGTCTTCTAAATGAATGAGTGAAGGCATATATGCATGCCAGAAATCAGCATTCGAGGAGGCCTACTCAAGAACGACGTACGTGGAGAGACTCGAGCCTGGCCAGACAAATCTAGACTATAAATAGCAAAGTTGCAGTCCTGTACCAACATTGCAAAATTTCGGCCTGCAATGTGTTAAATTACATTAAAAAATGCAAATGAACTAAAATTAAATTCTCGAAGTGAGAGGAAATCTTTCCAATAAATCAACAAGCGAGATTTCTTAAAATCTTCACTTTCACTCCTACCTTTGTAGAAATACATCCGACAAACACTGCGATTTCCAGTTCGTAATGTGCGTTTAATACTGTTTACACTAATGTAAAATCAACTAAGAACATTTTACTACTAACATTTAAACATCAAAAAATTCCCTTACCTTTCTCTGTAAGCCCGCTACTGTAATTTCTTCATTTCCTGAGACACACAAATCTGAAAACGAAAATGTTATTAGCAAACAAATATCAACTAACTGCAACAATGAGGATAAAAATTGAATGGCAAAATGCCAGCAAAAATTTTAAGCGAGTTTTTTTAACAGGAATAGTTTAAACAGTTTTCATTCAATCGCAATTTTCAGTAGCATACACACGACACTCGTGCAATTTTCTATTGAAAGATATGAAGCCATTGTTTCACAGCTTCAAGTGTAATAAAACATTGCAAAAAGTTGATTGACAAAAGTTGAGTGACCAAGACTGTCTCAGTGATGATCACATGGTTTTGATAACAAAAAATAAAAAGTTGACTAAAAAAGCTGGGTTACTATAAAACACTAACAATTTTCGGCAAATAAAAAATGTTAGTGAACAAAGGTCGATAATGCGTAAACTTGAGACATAAACACTCTGGGTTGAAAATTTCTCTTCATGGTTTCCATACTGACTCTGGCTGTTTACCTCGCTGAGAAAAGGTACACATACAATTGAATGTGGCAAACACACCTCTGTTGGTCCAGTGGCTCTTCCTAATGGCATCGCCAAATTGTATAAAAAACTATCCGCTATTAAACACAGTGTTCAGGACTGCAAATGTTATAGCAAAATTTTACAGTGTGAACAGCTGCAGAAAGCATTCAAACTCTGAAGAATACCTTGGTAAGAACTTGATAAATGTAACACCGATATAATGCTAGACAAACAAGAGATGGCAGGAAAATGGCAGGCACTCAACACGGAGAAAAATGATTGTAGAAAGAACACAGTGAAAGTACACTATTTATTTATTTTGTTCTTAGTTCAGTTCAGTTCAGTCACGAGTCTCAAACATTTTTGTGTCAATATGAGCAGCTAGAAAAAAATCGCCACTTAGCTGAAAAAACGTACTTAATGCCCACAAACTTTGCCACACTTTTTAACTATATCACTGAGTAATTGTTGAAAAAACGTTAAAAGTTTATGTATATTAAATGTTTTTTCTTTTCCAACCAAGAAACTTTTTTTTCAAGCTGCTCACCTTGATACAAAAAGGCTTGAGGTTTGACACTTACATTACATGCATAGTCCTATAAATGGGGTTTTTCTTTGCACAGGTTGCAATGGTATTAAGAAATAAAAAACATTAATTAATCAATAGAAAATATAGGAAAATACCGTAATTAATGTTAAATAAAATCATGATTGTAAAAGCTTGATTAGAATTAAAAAGAAAATACAATACAATACAGTTAATGACTATTTATAAACAGTTCCACAAGATTCTTTTAACTGCTTTGAAATTTGTGACTTTAATTAATTCAGTTTTAATTGCTTTCTTGCATTACAAGCTAGGCAAATGTAAAGTTTATATTTACTTTCCTGTACATCCTTTTTAGGCTTCATTTTCTGTAAAAATAGTAGGACTACTTGCAGAAAAGATGCTGCAGATAAAAAAATCAATAATCTTATTTATAGTAACACCTTCTAATATAAAGGAGTAGGGATGTTAAATGATACACATTTAGCAATGCGATAACGGTATGTTAGGGTACTTTTTTCAAACGACACGATAACAATAATCTGTTTTCAGAAGCAATAAATTATCTTGAACGACAAAAACTACACTGAATATGCAAGGAATCTCAGTGTATTTCAACACTATTTTCCGCAGGCCGTTTCCAGATTCACGTATAGATACGTGTAATTTATGACAAAGTTTTCTTCCTCGTTTTGTCATAAAATTCTAGTGCATAAATGAAAAAGTAAAGTGAAATTATTTTATAATAGTGAGCGATATGCAGTGATACGCATAAATCTGAGTGATAACGAAATTCCTAGAATAACATCGATACAATAACCATAAAAGTAAATTTTTTGTATTGATACGTTAATCGATAATTATTGATACATATTGCTATCATTAACTTCCCTATGCTGGAGTATAAAAAGTGAAGGTTTACACACAGGAGTATGTAGTTACAGAAGCACTGCTCTTAGTTGTAGTTTTTAGTTTTTCTCCTTGGGTCTTTTGTCTGAAGAAATCTTTAGTAATCTACAATCTCTGGTCACCACTTAAAAAAAGGATTAAGAAACACTTCTGCCACTAGCAAATTTATTGCAAGAATTTGGTTTTTTCTTGACTTATTTTCATATTAAAAAGAAACCCGACACGAAATTTTATAAAACTACCTTTCTACGTTACATTTTCAACACAAAACGAGTGATTTTAAACTATGCAAAAAAGTACTAACCTATGTCACATTAAATGTGGATGAATTCTACGACTCTTCATTATTAAATTGCTGTGTTGACTGCTACGCTCCACCAGAATTTGTTACTGAAAAAAAGAAGAAATTATTATCTTCAACACCAACACACACAAACGCACGCATCACAAACTCACACGTGTGTAGGTACACTGGCTCACATAAACATTTTACAACAAGAAATTAACACAACATAAAATCTGCTACACCCTATGCACCGATTTGCCGGGCACCAGCAGATATGCTGAGAATTTAAAAGGGAAGAAAATGAATTTAAAGAACTTTCGATAAAAAATTATGCAACTTACCATTATGCTTACCTGTTCAAAAGACTTACGTAATTGGAAAAGGAAATTTTTAATAGTTTAAAATATTCATGCCATCTGGTAAAACAGCACTGCATTGCCATCCCTGTATGCACCGGTATTTCACCAAAAACACACTAGCAATTATAATCTTCGCACAGCATGACTTTGTGTTAAATACTGAACACATACTTTCTCAATATAAATTAAATGGAAGATTTCATAATCTAATTCATCTAACGCATAACATTACAACTGTTACAAATGCAAATGCAGCATTGTTTTGATTTATCATGCCAAATACAGTAACTGGAAAAAAACACTAATAAATCAACTTAGATTCAGATTGTGGAGCAAATAATTATGTGAAAATCAATTTAATTCAGCCGAGAACAGGCTTGCGTGTAATAATGTAATTGCTTCTTACATTCTTCTTTCTACGCTTCTAACCTTTCTTAGAACTGCTTCTAAATTAAATCTTCAACACAACTTCGGATACTCAAATTATGCGCCTACTTCTGTATTCATAGCTAATTTAGAAGAACCTTGACAAGCATCTTCACTTCATATTTTCGTTGAAATGGTTTCTCATTGTTGGAATGCTGGGACAGAGGAGTACTGGCTTCATGCTCAAATGCTGGTGACCAATCGTGAACAATTTTGAACTCACGTACTTCGAATAAACAATCAACTAATTATTACAAACTTAATATTAAGATTATTATTATTAATGGTGTTATAAACCCTCACAAGTTTGATTTTGATATGAAACTTGAAGACAGGAAATGTAAAAAAGCGGTGTAGTGGTCAAGGTGGTGTAGTGGTTAAGACATCTGCAATATAATCAGAATGTCGCCGGTTCAAATCCAACCTGCAATCCAGAACTTTTTCCTATTTCATGCCTTTCAAATTTAGTACCAAATATTAATGAACATCACACTCAGTCAGTCAACTAATTTTCAATCAGCACATGGCCAAGTTACGCAGCAAAAGCCACATGAAGCAAACTAATTGGGGAGCAGGCTAACAAATCTACCTTAAACCTCAATCAACACAATGGAATAACCTGACATGAAAAATCCCTCTGGTCTTATACAAAATGCAATCAATCTTACACAAGTGGTCAGAAATGAAGCCAGGGCTATTCCAGGAATGAAACTCTCCTGAAAAAGAAGCCATATAATATAATGTGGAGAAAACTGTTTACAGTGGCAAATGATAAGAAATGTTATAAGGCATGAACAAGATAATTTTTTTGTGGAACCAGAAGGTTGAGGAAATAGCCGAGATGCTGTACTGATATGCCTCAGAAGTGTCAGTGTATTGTTAGCCAGTTAGCTAATGTTAGTTGCACCACTGGATAAAAGGTGGAGATTAGAGTAGCAAGAAGTTAGATGTAGCCAAGTTATTAGGAAGCCAGGTCTGTAAGAAGGATAGTGTAGCAAGTTAGTGATAAATAGAATTTGTGAGTAAAAATGAGAACAATGAACGGAACAGAACGAAATTTTACTACACTACTAACAAGCAAAGAGGTCCTTTTTCTATACAATTCCACACACTATAGAAATCGAGTCCTGTGCTCAAAGGCATGCATTCACTGTAGATGGCTGTCATGAGACAGGAATGTTGTTCATAATTAAAAATATGCCTCTAAAGGCACGTTCAGACTAGAGAATTTTCTGTTACGAGTTTTCTCTCTGACAGCAAACTTACAAGTGTGAACTAGTGTGCAAGTTACTGTCGGCAAGTTATTGCAAACTTTCCGACAGCTTCTGCAAGTTGATTTCCTGCGAGTTATTATCTGATGTGAATGCCTCAGCGAGTTACTTTCAGCACTTCTCGCAGTGAATAGAGAATTGAATGTCAACTCATGCTTACTCTCGAAGAGTAACTCGCAACAAGTTTTGCTCTCAAGTCTGAATATACTTGCAAGTTACTTGGCATAAAACTCACTAGCCTGTACATGCCATAAAAAGGCACTGAACCAACAGAGCTGTCTTAGGTATGTCCTGATGTGAGTCCTCACTCTCTATGAGCTTTACAGAATTGCATGGCCAGTATGTTTCAATACAGAATCAAATTAAGCAGCCCAAAGAAAGATGGTATATCGAACCCCGTATTACCCTTCCATTCACTGACCATTCCATTCCAGCCTCAGTGCCCGTTTTAATTTCAGTAGTCAAAAGCAGGTGACCACTTTCCTACCAACTCATCTAGTCCTGCAACACAGAAGATCTACACTTTGATGCTGTGACTTCAAATGTTATCCTGACGACGGTTTCTTTTAACTGTTTTTGTATCCACGTCCTTTGCTGTATATTAGACAGACAATTTTGTACTCACAAACTGACTGACTCGTGTTCATTCACGCAACCAAACCAATCATTTAAGGTCAGTGTCTATGCTACTATAGAGGAGTCGACTGTACAACAAAATAAACATTATAAATGCACTATAAAACATACAATGATGTAGTTTATTTTGCCGAAATCCATACGGTTCTTGAGCTGTAAATGACCTTTGCCCTTTGCCACTCAATATCACCGAATTATATCATTAAATTCTATTCACCGCCCCCAATACTGTAAATGTCCAAAATTTCGCTGCCCTGCTGCTCACAGTTTTTAAGCTGTAAGCTTTCTGTACTTCTACGTTCAGTAACTCGCTGACATTATAGCTGTGACATGTAGACTTAAGTCTAAGAGCATGCTAATAACAACAATTTATAGTGTTCAAACATATAAAAAGAAAATACCCAACACTATAGAAGGCTGAGAAGCAATAGATATAAAAGTACCCTACAGCTACACGATTACAAAAAAAGTGTTCATCATTATGATAAGCTGATTAATACAAAGACAGAAAAATTCATAAGTTAAGAAATTGTAAGAATTAAAAATGCCTTTTTTTAAGACTGATAACAAATGGTTTTCTAATTTCATTTCACATATTTTACATGACCTACCTGCAATGTTGCAATCTAATTCCAAAGGAATGTTAATGTCAAAATTTAGTTGATTATGGTATTAACACTATCCTCCCCTGCAAATGCATACAAAAATAAATATTTTATAAAAATTGTTTACGTTCCCCTTTTCTCGAAAGACTTGCTGCAAAGATGTCTCTTTCTAAACAAATTATTGATAGTTGAGTTAGAGTTTATTCGATCTAGTCCAGGAGACCTTGACAAAAGTCACTATCATACAGCTCTGTTCTTGTACTTGTAATTTCACCTTTTTACTATACTCATAAATTTTTGTATAGTAGCTAGATCATGATAACTGGTTTTTCTTTGCTTAATAAATCTACAGCTTTACGTGAACACTATGTCATGTCCTAAAGTAATGAGGAAAACAAATGTTTTGTGACTATGGCACGTACTAGTTTGGATAACCCCTTGCAAATCTCTATAGTATGTATTAGAGAAAGGTTGCAAGGACTTGTGCTTGAATAATGAAAAAACAAGTATTCTATGACAATGTTATGTGCTAGTATGGAAAGTATCGAAAACCTCATTGGTCTTTGTGAGTTTTCTATGACTATTACAATATACCCAACTGCCCAAAGGTGTATGCACATATCTTAGGTCTTCATAATAAAGAAAAGTTGCAAGAACTTTTATTTGGATATGAAGAAGACAGTTGTTCTATCACCATGTAATGCTCTAGAGACAAAAACCTCGTGCGAATATCTTTAGTACTCGTATTAGGCAGAAGTTGCAAGCATCTCTGTACTTGAATAATGAAGAAAACAAGTATTGTGTGACGATGTTATGTGCTACTCTTAAAAACCTCATAGAGATCTCTTTAGTCTTCATATTACACAGAAGTTGCAAAGGACTTGAACTCGAGTAACGAAGAAAACAAGTGTTCTGTGACAACGTTATACTCGAGTCCCCAAAACTGCATGCAAATCTCTTTAGTCTTCCTATTAGAGAGCAGTTGCAAGGATATATTCAGGTATTTACATGCACACGTGATTTCCCCAGGGACAAAGTGCAGTCTTGTAAGCATCATTATAATGCAGTCTCTTGCACTGCAGATTCATTTACACGTTAGCTGAAGACAGGCAGCAGCAGGTAATCTATAAGCCAGCCAGCAGCAAGTCAAACGATTTTCCAAGCAAGACTGAATGTGTAACAGTTACTGGGAATATATCAGAGCTGGTCAAAGGAGATGCTAATACATAAGGAGCGTTAATGCTACACACACGCACCTGGTGCACAAAGATTGCAAGCATAATAGGACAAAATATGATTTTTACATCGACACAAAAACTGAGAACAATGTCAGCAACTGGCCAAACAAGCTAGGACAAAGGCAGTGTTAATAGAGTATGTGGTACACACGATGCACTAACATTGTACACATGATAATATGATACATAATTTTTACTTTCTAATTAAACGTGAATGTGAGTGGTTAAAGGACAAGTTAGCACAAACCCAGTGTTAATAGTACATGCACATCGTCCACTAATATTACACACGTAATAGGACAGTACAGATGATTTTTCACCTTGAAATTAAACTGTGAGCATGACTGAGTGTGTTTATAATAGCTGGTCAATAGCTCAAAAGCAGTGTGAATAGTGCACCTATACCTGACGTACTAATATTGTACAGGTAATAGGCTAATACACAACTTTTACTCGAGTGTGACTGAGTAACTAAAGGGCCGATAGCCTATAGGGCTTATAGTACCTGGTAAAAGGAGAAACTAACACGAAAGTAGTGTTAATAGAACTCCGCAGGTATAAAAGCATTACTTGTAAAACGAATAGATTTCTCAACTCTTTCATTCCAAGCACATAATGTTAATGTAAAGTCCGAGAATTTAATGTAAACTTCAAACAACAACCAGTTTCCTAGCATCTATGATGTACAATTTCATTTTAGGTTTTTGGGTTTGCTGTCCGTTTTGATATTTAAACGTAGGTCTATTACCATGTGGCAAGATGATCATTCAACAGTATGGGTACAAGTGCAAATTTAATCTAATGTAATGATGTACCTGATGCTGAAGAGATAGGTGAATGTTTCACTCATTTTATGATTATGTTTGTTCATATGTGTAGTCTACATGTTGTTTTTCATCTGTTTATAGTAGTGTGTATTTTATTGTTGAGCCAATTGAAAGTGTAATGAACGATTACTACAAAGCAGAATAAATTTTATCTTATCAATCTTACCTCAGAGCTGTCATGCTAATATTGTCGTCGAACCAGTAGCCTTGTCGATTATATACGTACATTATATTAAATCGTCAGTGAAACTAGATATAAATTTAAAAGCTGGTTAAAAGAGGAGCCGCCTTTGAAAATGCGAGCCAAGTGCCTAACCACAGCATGCTAATAATATTGCTCAACAAGACAATACCAGCCTTCCTTTGTGCACAAAATAAGGGGCCTTTTTTAGCTCGTTGCAAGGGCCATCCTAGTGTGTGCTGCTATGACAACGCATTTGGTTTGGAAGACACTGCAATTAAAATGTGAGACTTGCACTTGTTAAAACAAGTAATAGATGTATTATTCACAATGGCACTAGCAAACCATCAAATTTAAAGTTTAGTCAGCAACCACTAACCATGCACAAAAAAAATTCACCAAAATATACAAAATGATCTGGCAAAAGGGGATCAACTTTTACAAGGTAAATCAACGAGGCAGTTTGAAAATTTTGTCACATTGCCATAAATGATTATCAACTGACCTAATCAATGGAGCCAACTGAAAGATAATAATTTCATATGCTCTTTATAAATCCTGCTGACTGCCATCTGATTCAGAATCACTATTACTTTAGCATCAAGGTTCAGAAGACATGTTTTCTAAAATTGCTAAGAATGCTAACTTTATAAGTTCAAAAGTGGGACTCATTCGAATATTAGCTAACAGTCTGAATAGTTAAGGCCAGGCCAAATGCCATGTGTAATATTCTAGTCTACATGGTGTCACGCAGAGATCATTCAAAGGTCATATGGAAACCATATCATGTAACATATCAAATACTGAATAAGAACATGTCACCTATGATATTTTTTAGGACGTAAATGTAACAGCAACTTTGCCTGACATACTAATTCCACTTTCGGATACCAACATAGCTTTACCTAATTTGCTAGTGTAGATAAGTATAGGAAAATTTACTTAAGTGTAGGCTAAGTGTAGTAGAATATTTTTGAAATAAACAAGAACTACTCAATCTGGCAGACCTGTCTTTTAACTTCTGTCATTTGTTAAAGAATAGGAACACACTCTTCATAAATAAAGCTTAAAAAATTTGTCTTGAATTTTTTTATCACTGACATGCTGTTTTGTTGCATATATAAAATGCAACAGCTAACGCTGTATAAAACTTGAAATTTAAGCTGACATTAGTTGCAGTGGCATGAATTAGGTGCAGCCATTTTAAAGGTAGGTCATTTGAAACAAGTTTAAATAACATTGCATAAGGATTTAAGAAAAGAATAGGAGCATTTGTAGCTCATACTTTGTTAACTAAGCAGCAGTTTAAATTATTTTATATAGGAATTTAGGATGGCAGTGCAGGCGTGTTTTACTGGGTGGCACAAAGTTTTAAATTATTAAGAATTTTCTTTTCCAGTTACGTAAGTCTTTCAAACATGTAAGCACATCTTAAGAAATATAATTTTCTATGGAAAGTTCTTTGGGATATGCATTAAATTCCCTTTTCTCCCTCTTTAACAAATAATATTCATTGCTTCCTGCATATGGTCTAAAAACAATTACTGGCACAGGTTCACAAGTACACACGACGTGTAGTAAATGCCTCTATGAGCATGCGTAAGCTAATTTAGTATTTCAGTGACTAAATCTGGTTTTACTGTAAACACAATAAACAAAATAAAACACAGTTCAAAACAGTTCTGAAATATAATAACAAAGGATTTGGCTGCTCTAATTTGATTCTTGCTTACCAAATTAATTCCAAGCTTAATGTACCACATCATGACCACGCTAATAATAAGCTCACACAATAAAATAGCATTATGCAGTAAGACAAGAGCCAAACCCCAAAAGTGCTCTTGACAATGCACAGGGTTTATTATTAAATTGTGTGTATGTGGTTTCACATAGCAGAGTTTCAGATCAATAGCACAGCAGGTTATATAGCATGTGGGCAAATACATTTAACTGTAAATGTCATCGGGTCGCTGTGTGCATACGCAACCGCATTTCACTTATCGCTGATCGAGTAGCCTGATCAGGGGAGGAACCATGACAGAGGTACCCGTATTCTTGCTGTCCTGACACACTTCCGCATCAACTGCAAGACGTTTCAGCCTCATTCCAAACAAACACCACTTACGTAAACATAGGCACGTGTCAGTAAAATAGACAAAGTGACCAGTACTGCACAGCATCCAACTACTGCTGATGGATCTGCTCCTAGACGTGATACAAACCAGATTAGGCTAATACGACAAGAGGAGGACACCCATGCAGACAATGCATCAGCGAACTATGAAAAGGATGCTTCTTTGGGGACATACATGGAAATTGAATTCTGCAGACACAACCTTGGTAACATTTTGGAAGAGTCAAAACAGTTAATCCTTAAAAAACAGAAATAATTCTATCTATATACAAGGCATTGAGAAATGGTACGCCTGTTAGCTTTAAAAGTTGTCACAACTATATATATAATCATGATAACATATACACACATACATGTGCGCACGTGCACACACACGCACACACACGAGTTTTTAAATTTTTTTAATATTGTATAATATTTTACTAATTTTGTTTGCTTTTTATTTGCAGAAATTGTACAAAGTTCTTAATGAAGGTGTCATGGCACCAGTTTCATTGCAAGTACGTATATAGATACACATAAATTTTAAAATGCACAGTGATATTATAATATAATCCTAGGGGAACATATTACAGTTAAATAAGACTAGCAAATTAAGATAATTCTATACAGCAGTATTTCAGTTACTGGTACTATCAATTTGTTTCTTCAAATTGGAAATATGTAAAAAGACTTGAACTAAACCATTCATTTTGCATTTTAGCAAGCAATCACATTCCCAAGAAATAAAGCATAACCCATTTGTATCATTATCCTTTCGCATTAATCACCCTGTGAAAAAATCCACTTTCACACTACAAAGAAACCAGATTCTCTAAATAACTGCAGCACCCATTAAAGGTGCAGATGCATAACCTCACATTAAGTCAACACGGGCATATTTTGCCTACTCTATTGCACAAAAACCCGATCACTAAGTTTGAGTTTTGTAATTGCTACATATGTGCAATTGTGCATACATATAGGGAGTGCATGGTGTAAATTTCAGGCCAACAGCTGATTTGGTATAGCTAATTAAAGTAATAAAGTTTACTCTGAGAAAAACTCACTCGTGAGGCACCAAAAAAAAAGATAACGACATTTCTTTATTACTTAGTGAATAAGTTCAAAGCTATTAAGTGTATGAATGCAATACTTCAAAGATTTTCTATTTAATGCCCAAGCAACTTATTGTTGAAGTTTCAGCCAAGTTCACGATAGTCACAATACCTTTTCTGAATTTCGTCCATTTGAGGCGGAATGACCTAATTACTATTGGTGTACGTAATGATTTTCTAGGTGGATAGCTAGACGCTAGTTGATCCTCCCATTCACTAGCCTTGGCTAAATTTCCATAGATGGAGAAATCTTAGAGTAAACACTTCACTTCCAATACTGAGAAAATCAATAAATGCACATACTTTTAACACTACAGACTTTATACAAAATCAAAATACATAGCGGTGAAATCTATTTGAGAAGCTTTAAATTATTATACTCTGATCGATGGCTACGTACTGATGATTCAGCATTTATTAAAGCAATTTCCTCACATCCTCTTGGACCAATATAGATCTGAAAAAGAGCAGCTTTTGTTCATTGGATCCAGCTAAATTGAACCAGCTCAAGCTCCACCATCACTTTTCAGGCATTCTAAATCATTCACATTTGCTTCAGAAAAATATTTTATTCAAACCCTTTTGTAAAACGTATCAAGCTGCTTTCTTACCAAATTAAAAAAAAAACTAGAGAATTTAACAACAAAAAAACAAAAAGGGTTTGCCCTTAGACGGCCCACTGGGACATGTGCTGTGTCTTATTCTGACATACAGTTTGCATTTTGTTAAAATTGTTCAATATCTAAAGACCCTCTGGCACTTTTATTCTGCTAGCTTCCACTTGCACAATTCATAAAGCAGCACTGCTGTCTGTTCGATTAAATTAGATTGTACACATGAATTTACCTCTCGTTTACGTGCAAATACATTACATTACCATAAAACAAAATGTGTAAAAATAATAAAAATAAAAATATGTAACTAAATAATTTTACATATCGATGAGGAAGAACAATTTTACATATCGATAACAAAAATATAGAATTCAAGAAGTGTTCAAAGATAGGCATGCACTAGTTGAAACAGTTTAGCATGTTATTTTGAATGGTTAGAAGTCAAATCAGAGAATAAGTAGGATCACAGTTTAGTTAATATACCTCTCAGTGTCTCACATAGAATTACCAAACAACAAGATGTATGTGATTTTAAAAAGAGTACTTTGTTAATGTTGCTAACTGTATAGGCACAAACTCCATGCAAAAAGAGCTGGCTATGACTGATGTGTCTTCACTGAAATGTCATGTATACTAAATATGCAAGTCATGCTAAATTAGCAATGCAGCAGGAAACAGCTAACAATAGATTTTAAAAGAGATGACAAAAATTATATTTTAAAGCAAATTAATAACACTGACTTCAAAAAAAATGCAAGCTAAATTGCATAAATTTTCAGTTGACATAACAATAATAATAATAATAATCTTTTATTTATCTTTTAACACACGCACAGTTATAATACAATTAATTTGGCAACAAAAATGTGAAGAAAGGGCAGCGAAAGACCAATTGGTCATCTAGTCAGCTGCCCTTAAGTGGAAATGATTCCAGTAGAAAAAATATGATGACAAATTACAAGAAGGAAAAGAATTTTATTTTATAAGACAGTTACAATTTTGCTGTGTATTTCAAAACTCCAAGAGAAATGTGTTTATATGTAAATGAACAAATAGTGAAATTTTGCAATACATTTTTATGTCTATCTAGAATTAGCTATCATAACTGTCGTGTGTCAACCCACACGTGTGCTATTAAGAAGTGAAGACAATGTTTGGACAAAAACAAAGCTGGAGAGGTGCTAGCCAAGAACTTGTTCAAAGCATTTGATCCCCACGATGTTTTTACAACAAAGTTATTAGCATACGGTGCATCTACAAACAGCATCGAGCACTCTTTTAGTGAGCTGTTTGAAAAATATACCACAACTTGTAAAGTTGGACACTGAAAATTCTAACAAAACTTCATAGATGAAATTGTCAAAGATATACCCCAAGGCTCCATTTTGGGACCGACCTTTTTTAACGTGTTGATAAATGTCTTTACACTGCATTTAAAAAATAACATTCTTGGTAACTTCTCTGACGATCATAAGTAATTATCATTATTATTACAACTGAATATCGTGATCTTGTATTAAAAATAACAACTTGTTGAAGATGCAGAAAGCATAAGGTTTCAATTAAGCAAAATAAATACAAATCCTGAAAACAATCAATTCTGCTAGCTAAAAAGAGTAGATGGATACAGCATACGTTAACATTAGGAAATTCTACTAAGGAAGCCACAAAATAATACAAGTGATTCTAAATGACAAAGAACATTGACAACGAATAAGAGAACTTACTAATATTTACAACTTAAAAAGCAAAATGAAAGGGCATGACATCTCAAACTACCACTGTAGTTCATCAGATGAACAAAAAAGGACACAAAGAAAGAAAAAAATCACAAAGAATTAAAGGATTAGTTCCTACTGTTTCCCACTCTGTTGTGTAAATGTGGCTATAGTGAGCTTATACTTCCGCTTTCTCACTTGTATTTTTATCTGCCATTTTTATGTGCTGCTAATTAATGTTATCCTTTTAATGTGATATCAATTTTAAGCGTTAATAATCTATACAAAAAACTTTCAGAAAATTAGTTTAGTAGTTCTAATAATTCCTTGTGAACTTAATTTTTCTCGTGTTGATACTTTTTTCAGGCTATTAAATGCATAGTAGATTTATAGCTGATAGTTCAAATGTGAAACCAAGATGGGTTGCATAACAAAGTTCTGTTAAGGAAAATTCCACATATAGCTAAGTCGCTCATTAACTCAGATGCACATCACACCATGTCAAGAAGTTCCAAAAGAGAGCAGTGAGAACTGTACTATGACTTTTCTATCCGTTGACATGTCACTATGCACTTCAATTTGCCACAAAAAAAAACTTGGGTCACAAATTGAATTTTAACTTGAAGTAGCTGTAATGCATTCATGCCATATTCTTTTCTCGGAAATTGTATCATCATCGGATTCGCCTTCATTATTTTTGCTTAAAATTTATAATTTTAACAGTTTTTTGTCATTCTTTGGTTCTTCAACTAAATTGAGTATCTTGATTTAAATTCAAACATTTGATTTGTTAATTAATTTAAATTTCGTTTCATTTCATTTGTAATATTTATTTATCGTTTGCCGTTTAAATTTATTTGAATTTATTATGTTAATTTTTGCCAAGTTACCTTTATTTTTCTTTTTTGTTTTCAAATTGTTTATCATTTATTTGTCTGTAGATGTCTACTTGACAGGTCACTTAATTTTCTGTAATTATGGAAATTAGGGGTGGCTGATCTGGTGACCGTTGATCTCTTCATCACTTAATCTCTTTTCTTTTCCATTATATTTTTCACTTTTGTTTATTCTGTAAAAAACTTGGAGCCAAATAAATTATTTACTTATTTCAAGTCATGAAAAATTGTTCGAAAGGGCCAAAGTGACAAGTATAGTTACTATGTACTAGTAAAAATTTGCTTAAAGAAGTGTCATATTACTTCACATGGGTTGCATATCAGAGTTTTATTGCAAATTCAAGAAGCATATTTTGACTTCTATAAATGTACAAGTCAGTCCATAATACCAATTCACCTTCTGTTCTAATGGACTATTTTATTCTTTTTCTTAAATGTTACATGTAACGTTGCAAGTCTCTTTTTCTCACCAATTAAACTACATGTTTAAACCAATCTCATTTCAGTTTAAAAAGTTGGCGAACACAAGTTTTCCAGGTCACCGATCGAACGAATACAATCATGCAGCAAATTATTAACACTGAAAACTCAAAAATGTAGATAACTTATTTACCAAATATCATGCCTTTCTAAGCAAGTAGGACTACTTCTTTGAAAACTAAAGTTAACAGCTAAGCTTGCGAAAAAATCACAAAAGTTATCGCTCAGAACAGATCCCGGTTGGAGAGCGCTACACCTGGTGCCATGCTTCGTGATTAATCGTGAACAATAAAAGCTGATTGGTTACGCGCACCAGAGCTTTTCCGTATCTATAGCAACGTAACGCACCGAAAATTTGACACTTGCACAACATTTCTCCATGACCATTTCTCCGTGAACTTTGTACACGTTCAGGGCATAATAAATTGATTGAAAAAACAAACTACTTATGGTTAGGAAACGCAAGGCTTGCAACACGTGTACTGTAGAGTCTTTTTGTTCTATTTCAGTTATGTAGGAATGGTAAGAAGAAGATGACATTTATTATTCATATACAGTGAAAGCCAGTTAATTTAGCATTTTCTGTGTGGCAGATCAGCCTAGAATATTTTAGCTAATTAATAACATTCAATTAAACAGTGAACTGAGCATCTTGCTCCATAATGAAAGTTTCTTTCTACAGTACAGCCATGACTACAGCTCTGGTTGCATATTGCTGCATATGCAGCAGTCTTATAATTAATGCCACACTATCTTTTTAACCAGTCATTTTATTCAAATCACAATTTCCTTTAATTTCTTAACAAAATTATACAAATGAATAATAACCAAAAACAGCACAATTGTTTCTGGACAGCACTTCACAATAAAAATTTCGAAATATTTATGAAATATTATTAGTATCGATCAAGTTATTCTTTAAAATTTTTATCATGAGCTCTAGTAAACATCACAGTCTGCTTTTGAATACTGGGTGCAAATGCTATCATTAGTGTTCTCAATGTATTTCGGATCATCTTTGTCAAGCCCAGCACCAGTGATCAAATTATGTAAGTTACAATAGTTTGTGCCATAATCTAGTATAGCATACCATGTCTCGGAGGTAGAAAACCCATGTACTTTACACATGACATCTGTATTTTGCTTAAAATCGAAGGTAAGATCATCTACGTAATGCTTCACCGGTGTAGTATGAGTGGCTTCGATTTTCGACTCTGAGCGGCTAACTAATTTGTAGAGACATTTCTCACCACCATCTTTGCAATTATCTGCAGTTTCCCACAGGCGAATTTGATCAACAAGCGCATTATTGACGAAGCTGCACTTTTTCCCAAATGTCCAGT
Source organism: Tubiluchus corallicola (assembly GCA_030141605.1). Taxonomy (NCBI): domain Eukaryota; kingdom Metazoa; phylum Priapulida; class Priapulimorpha; order Priapulimorphida; family Tubiluchidae; genus Tubiluchus; species Tubiluchus corallicola. Next base: position 382,002 of record JAQGDQ010000122.1, on the reverse strand, counting down.
CAATGCTGCAGCTAGCGTGCCAAGGTCCTCCGGTCACGCCAACGATGAGGGAGAATATGGCTCCACCAACAAGGCACACTACTGAAAACATGATGTAACAGCTTCCTTTTATGAAACTCTTTAATGTTACCATGAAATACCAATTGCAACATATGCCTGGAAATAAAAATCCAATTCAGTGTGGTAAATAAATGTATAGTGGAGTCTTAGGCAAATCTTTAATGACGTACATGCAATATGTAATCTGCAATTATAGTTATGGGGAAATTTCAAAGGCATTAATATATATAATATATATTAATATAGATTTTTCAGTACACTTATACAGCAGTAGGCACCAGCACCAGCAAAAACAACAACAACAGCAGCAGCAGCAACAACACAGACTATCTATCCATGTTGTCACACTATCTATTCCACTCACCAAACTGCACACTTGCATATAGATTTTTAAGTTTTCAAAATGCAACTTAAGCAAGACACAAAGCAAACCCTCTATCAAGTATCAAGCATTCCACGAGTGCTAGTCCAAACTACAAATGCCTCAACACAAATAATACATGTTTGCAAAGTGCTACAACATAAATATCCCACCAAATGACCACATACTGATAAAATACTATGCATAATAGAGTCACTAGTGTGTGCTCAACCCCTGTAAAAGCATTTGCCAGTTGTCAGTGGTTGGTGCTATAGCATACACTACTTCATTTCAATGGGAACTTAAATATTATCCTGAATGTAGCACATTGTAGTCATTTCAAAATGCAAATAACCCTATTCTTTCTAACTCTTCCTGTTTCACTAATTCTCTTAATTTTTTACTTTTCCTTCTAAAGCTTTCTGTTTTCATACTTTATCAGATGCACAAGTTAATTATTTCTGAAATCACTAAAGTTGGAAAGTCAGTAGCTTAACAAATTCTCTTATATCATGCACAATATTATTAATGCACTTACAAGTTTATACAAGTTTAGCATGCCGCTGTATCTTTTCTAAAGAGAGTTAATAAACCTAAATGCAAAAATGTGTGGCACACTCATGCATGTATTGTAGGCAGTCACATTTTCAAAGCATTCAAAGTACTTTAAGGTACTACACCTTCAACTATTACTAAACTAATAAAATTTATAACACTTGTAAAAAGCATTACTTACACTGAAAACCCTGTATCCAAAATGAACGACTTGATAAGTAAGCAAAAAAGTGAAATGAATGAATGAATAGCCCAAGGTCACTTGAATACCGGCAATGAGGTGCAATTGCACCCCATGCATAAATACAGAAGAAATGCTAAATGGGTACTAAACCCAGTCAGTATAATGGCAACACTGGAACTGGGACAAGAACACGTGGTCACTATGGAGTTGTGAGTAGTTTTATAATGAAATTAAGTGATGCAAGGTATCAAATGAAATTGGCTTATAGAAGTCAGAAAACCATTTAAACATATGACAGGTACTACCAGCTTCATGGCAAAATGATACAAATAAATAAACATGTATGGGGTGTTTTTGCATGACAATGCTTGTGGCTGGGGGTTAACTCACAAATACTGACACCTTAAATCAATGAAAATTTTTCGGATTATCAAGGAAATGATTTCTATGCAGGATTTCATGTTGGTAAATCTAGTCAGGACTAAGCTAGGACTGGCTGCTAGATGTTTATAATGATCAAAAGATGTTTATTGTTCATAACATTAACATAACAAAATACTAAATGATGTTTAATATAACACCAGAAAGCAAAGCAGATTTACTTTTAGTTATTCCTGACATCAAACTAAGCTCATCCATAAAAAACACAGAATAATATTACTGATGTCCACTAAGCACACATAATATATCTGAACTGAGGCATCACAGATGAGGGTGGTAACAAAAAAACTTGTCTGTTTTAGCTCATGAGCTCAAAAAATGTTAGTAAGGAGAAAGGGGAAAAATTGTCAAAACAAGCTTCGAGTTGAATCGTGGAACACTTAAATGCAATTAAAGATTGTTTATTTTCCCCATCAGTGACTGATTAGCAATAATGTTCTAAGTTTCATCAATGAACATCTTTTCACAATTTGTTTTTTGTTTCTAAACCAAATTATTGTATAGTTTCTTCTTTGCACGGTATGAAGCCGTAATTTATCGTATGTTCTGATAATAATGGTATAAACGGCAACACTACCAGGTCGTTAATACAACAATTTGGTACAAAAATACTATCATTTTTAGCCATCAATACGATAATCGGCATCATACAACATGGCAACCTTGACCGTCAGTTAAATGTAGAAAAACACGACTGCGTCCTCGCCGAAATAACGCAATTATAATAATTATTGAATTTTAAGTTTTAAATTAAAAATGCGCTTGTATATGACTGTGCTTGGAAAGTGTATGGACACACACAAAAAAACCAAAAAGATTCCCTGCTGGGTGTGCGATAAAAAATTACCGTCACTATTGTTCGCCTGGAATTACATTTTTATAGTAAATGTGAAGAGAACATTTGATCTCACTCCTCACTATCGCAATAAAAACCAATTACGCTAATAAGCAATAAAGAACAATACAAACCAAATGCCAGTTTCTATTTTTTTGTGATTTCAGGGCAATTGGTCTAAAGACTTTAAATGCACAGGACAAAACTATCTAGTTTTTCTTCCTCCATAATTGTCTATTTACATGTACACTCATAACTCAGTTTGGTGGGCAAAAGCAGGAAGAAGTCGGTCCAAATTTGCTGATGGTCCGCATTTACCAATACCAAGCTAACACAGTACACGTGGTGTATTAGACTCATGGTAATATATCGTGTAATTGTCTCAAAAGCGTCTAGTTGGCCGTTCCTACGCAAAAGTATATAAAAAGTTTCGGTAATTGACTCGTATAACTACACATATTTGACTCTAATTGACGTTATTTTTCTGCACATGCTTAAATAAGATACTTTTGTGTAACCAATGAGGTTTTACTATTTTTATGTCGCCTTACTTCACTTTTGTGCATCATAATACAAGTAGAAACAATCACGTTAATTTTGCTTGTAAGCGAGGCGTAAACAAAGTGACGGCCCGCCAACCAGAGGTCAGCTCACAAATCAAAGGACTGTGTCCGTAGTATGCAGGACTTTTTAATGGTCCAGACTTTGTCCAATTTTTCTGATATCCATAAAAGCGAGATCCAGCAAACCAAGATATTAGTGTACAACTAAAGTTCTTTCCATTTTTATCTCTGAAACAATGGTAGTGGAAGTTGTCGTGATGATGATTATATTAAAAAAATGTAGAGGAATTAAAAAACAATAATGTATAAGCAATACAAAGACCTGAGCACTTGATAAGATGGGACCCCTCCAGGACCTGAAACACGGAAGCATTGACAGTAGTTGTTCTTTTACATATCTGCTAGAGGCATTCAAAAATATGTGAAAGATGAAATATAAAAAACCAAACCACTATAAAAACATTTCACATGTCTGCATTCTACATTCTTGTGCAGTTTGAAGAGAAACAAGTTTTGCTACATTTTACATTGTAGCTTCCAGCTTTACTTTTTGCATCATTTTTTTGACATTTTGGCAAGTGATTTAGCATGTTTGTCCTTTACTGGACCTTGGTCACATCAAGCAAAAACCACTAAGAAAAAGTTAGATTTTCCTCAATAGCATTTGATTTTCATTTAACTGACAGGAAAATAAATAACAATAAAATTCAAAATAAAATACATTTTACATAAACATTAGAATAAGTATTTTTATTAACACTTATTCTAAACAAATATACATAAATATTATAAAAAATAAAATACAGTATTTTATCATTGATTTTTTTTTTAAATTATTCTGCTGCAAGAATATTCACCCTAACTTAAGTACAGTTCAATGACTTGACAGAATTGACAGACTACTTTTTTTGAAAAACAATTGTTTATGTCATTTTCTTTAATTTTCTACCAGGTCTAGTAGTACTCAACATAGGCTGCTTGAAATGTAAAAAATCTTTGAAAACTATACCGACGACTAAAGCCAAGGGTGCTTATGATTTTGAACATTTACCGTTACCGTCAACATAAAGCTGCCATGAAAACTTACTCTTTATGAATTGTGATATATCGCACCCAATCAGCGCGGTAGTCAAATCAAATCATAAGGCAGCGCAAGGGCTGGATTCAAGATTCCAAAGTAGCTCGAATCTTTAAAATTTTAAGTATATTTTCTTTACTAAATATAAAACATGCCGTCGTTCGCAATACGCAAAATCTTTTAATGTGTAGGTAATGGTCATAGATCCTGAGAGTAGGTACTCGGCTGCTCTTGCTTGTAATGCTTGGCTATTGGAGTGACTCAATCAATGATCGATAACCATAGTTGTTCAGTCACAATCATAGAAATATTTACTATTATTAACCAGTAGATACTAAGTGATTATTGTTTAGTGTAACAGTATTTAGTGTTATATATTTGTATTAACCAGTAGATACTAAGTGATTACTGTTTAGTGTAACAGTATTTAGTGTTATATATTTGTATAACCATGCTCATTATGACAACAGTAGAAAATTAATAACAATACTAATTATTATTACACGATTTAATATTATGCAGAACAAGGCATGATCCTTGCAAGTACATCAATGTTTGGCAACATGTTGCCACCATCGATTGCAAAATAAGTACACAGGTAAACTGTAAAACAGTCAACAAATGAGATGTCCAGAGTATATCTTTGAATATCAAAAAATCATGCTAAGGAAAACATTTTCTATAAAAATTATCTGTTAATAAAGAAAAAACAGGTAGCTAGGCCTGCGTACATGTATATGTGTATATGTCCATTCTAGATACCTACTCAGATACCTATCAAGTCATCCATTTTTATATCATTTTGATCGTCATATTCTGGAGACTCCCACTTGGCAATTAGCACTAGGGGTGAGCATTCTCTACCAGAAAGCAAATTCGAATCGAACCGAATTTGTGACTTTCGAATTCGAAACGAACCGAACTTCAGTGTTTCGAATTCGAACCGAATTCGAATTGAGATCGAAAGATTTTCGAACAAGATTTCGAACCACCAGGAAAATTTAGTCTTACAAAGATCATGCATATCACTAAATTTTGTTCTGCAATAAAACGACTAGTAATTTCTTTAAAATTGTGTGCAGAAATCACAGCTAAATTATGCTAATTGCATGATGTTTCAATCGTTTTAGTGATCAAGAACATGTGCGATTAAAGTGCTGAATTATTCGAATCTATAGTTTTAGATTCGAATCGAGTTCGAACTAAAAAAACTCGTTCGAATCTAATTCGAGCGCTCGAATTCGATTCGAACGTTCGAACTCGAACGTTCGATGCTCACCCCTAATTAGCACATTAGTCTTTTCAAATATTGCTTCAGCAGGAAACTTCTGCATGCCACACATGGACAACAATGGTAACAATACTACATTCTAATTAGATGCAGGCACTTTCAGTGCTGAGTTTCACAAGGCAAAAGTGACTATGAAAGAGTGGGGAGAAAAGAGATAGAGAGAGAGAGAGAGAGAGAGAGAGAGAGAGAGAGAGAGAGAGAGAGAGAGAGAGAGAGAGAGAGAGAGAGAGAGAGAGAGAGAGAGAGAGAGAGAGAGAGAGAGGAGAGAGAGAGAGAGAGAGAGAGAGAGAGAGAGAGAGAGAGAGAGCGAGAGAGAGAGAGAGAGAGAGAGAGAGAGAGAGAGAGAGAGAGAGAGAGAGAGAGAGAGAGAGAGAGAGAGAGAGAGAGAGAGAGAGAGAGAGAGAGAGAGAGAGAGAGAGAGAGAGAGAGAGAGAGAGAGAGAGAGAGAGAGAGAGACTGACTTAAGTCTTTATTGTAGACTCTAGGTTCATATATACAAAAATACATTCAGGACAAAAAAATACATACAACAGTTATAAATATTTACAATTATGAGCTTAGTTAGTAGACACACAAAGTAAATGAGTGAATAGATTATAAAACAATTAGTTTACATCGGCAAGACATTACCGAAAACAATAAAGAAGTTCAATCCACTTCTTTCTAATGGTGGAAATAAAGAATGCATCACATTTCACTTAAATGCTTACAAATAATTATCATTCTCACTAATAGCAACTCTATTACAAAGACTATGTACACACTTTCTATTGATAACATCGACATATCTATTATTGAGATTTGTTGTAATATTTCTAACAGTAACGTCATAAGGATATTTAAAAAAATTCTAATAGAGATGTTATAGGCAACTTGTAATTTCCTCAGGTTGTATAAATTGTAATGGCGCCATGTAGCCATAAATAAAAAACTACTGCAGTAGGAATTAAAATGATACTTCTTGATAGCAAGTGAGCAATTGCCAAAACGCCTAATTAACTGGTCGGCCCTAGAATAATAAATTGTTCTTTGTCTAATAATGTCAAGATCATCTGCATTATCATCAGAAATTATATGCTATAAGTATTTCTCCTGTTTGGAGGGCATATAATGCAATAGTATATAGATGTTGGGAGAAAGTGCAAGCAATAATGCATAAAATAGGGGAAGTGAAAACTATGAGGTTGTGCCAACTTTTATTTTTTATTTCATTTTATTTCATTTATTGTTTGCCTTGTTTACTAATGTTGAATGTATGCATGACTGAATGGCTTTGGTTCCATGGTTGTGGCAGCTAGATTGAAGCTTTTTTGCAAATAAAGTTCAAAACTCTGCAATCGCAATCAAGGATTAAAATTTATCATGCAACTATACTTCATATGTTAATGTCACATTTGGTGTTCGAGAGCATCCGGTCTAATGCAAGTGCAACAACACGCAAAAGGTGAACGCATTTGTTGCAACGGCTTGTCACTTTTTTCAACCGGCATGGAGACATGCTGTCTTTTCATTATCATTTAAAATAAGACCTTACATACAGATAGTGAATTCCCATAAAAGCTCGCTGCTAAAAACTGCCAACTGAGGTATGAATTTTTGTTTATTTTTCTCTCAGTGGAAACAGTTGTCAATGGTTAGATCAAAAAAATCATGAACTTGCTAACCATGTACAACACAATAAATCTTTCTTCTATGGGTCAATAGTTGCTAAAATTAATTAATTTTAATAGATGCGCATTGAACCATATATGGCAACTGGTAAAACGTATGTATAGGTGAATTTTGTTGATTGTTTCACCTGGCAGTTTGTTTACTATTAATCAGCAGTACCTTGGTACACCCATGAATAATTAACAGTGGCTGATATTGATAAACAGTGTAGACACGATTTCAGCCTTTAATACCACAGTAAATAATTGTGCTTACATGAATGTTCTAAGAGCAGAAATTGGACATCAATTCTTAAGTGTTTAGTATCGCAGGACAGCTTACCAAATTTAGTTTATTATGACAAGTAAATCTCTAAAAACAGAAACTGGACTAGAAGATACGACTTATATTACACATCCACAGTAAGATGCAAATACATCTTCCCATAATGAGGTTTTATAATTATCAAAAGGGCAGTACAACAGACAAAACATATCTATACGCAGTTTTCACAGTCAACATCAATTCATTTGAGTAGGCTCAGTTACTTGGCACTAAGCAGTTAGCATGCACGCACAGTTTTCACTCATGTCGCAACTCCTCTCACTGAACAATATTCGTTTGTGAAAGAAAGCAAAACAAGAAGGATCATGTACACAATATAATCGGATGAGGTCCATTTTAAAAGATTGCTACATCGCCATCGCCATTCTTGTGGATGGCAAAAATATCTTAATGGGAAGGGCCAAGAACATACCGAAAGTGGGATGGCTGTGTCGTAATAAATGGACTGTTCAATTGCTGTCACACCTTGGTTAGTGCCTGAGTATGTTGCCGATCTGATGACAAATTGCAAATGATACTGAATTATACAGTCAATGTGGTTTTCGTTGTTTGGTTTGGTGTTAACCTTGCAGTTCTGTGCTTACCAAAATGCTTATCAAATCTTCTTCTCTTGCTACCTCTATGGTCTATTCACTCATAGGACTTCCTATCACTAGTTTCTAAATGCGATCAGCTTGCTCTCAGTCACTGCTTTTCTGCTGTTCCTCATACGCCTACCCCGAAGACTCAAATTATGTGGAACGGTTACCTAAAATTAAGGGGTGAAACAGTTGGAGCCCTAGCCATGGAAGTCCTGATCATTATAAAATAATTATTATTATAGTGCACTGTATGTGTCCTCTTACAACCTCAGCCTGGTTACGTATGTCTGCCCAGACAAGTGTGTACAAAATTCAAGCATTTAAAGGAAACCACCCCAAATGTTGAAATGCACTGTACCGTACATTTAACCATTCAAAAATCTTGAACATGATTGGCTTAGCATTTAGTCTAACAAATGAGGTTCATACTATACCTTGGGATTCTGACTGTAACTTGGCTTGTGCGATACTATCTGCTGCTTAAATTCTGAGCCATATAGGTCGACATGCTATTGCAGACTGATAAGATGCTATATCTTTTTTTCTGCATGGTAATTCGGTAGTTTTATTTCTGATTACCACTTCTGACATTGGTGAGTCTTGTATTATTTTAAATACTTAACAGTCTAATCATTTGTGAGCGTGTATTAATTGGCACCTTAGTGAGACACTGAAACGATAAACATCTAAACAATGGATTGGACATATTCTGATTCCATCCTATTGGCACGCCGACAGAGCAATGCCAAACAATTAATGCCCAGTATTTGCATGATTGCTGCACCACTTCTATTTAAACTAAACTAGTTTTTTTTGCTCATTGTACTTCATTTTCCACTGTGAGAAAAATATTACCATAAAAATGTAATTTCTCGCTCATGAGGCTAGTTTTTCACTGTTTCCTATATTTGCCAAATTCCGTCATATTTTGCTGGTTAGATGGGCATCAGTGCCTGCATGCCGGAAATGCATTGCACTAAAAATAAGTGTTGTGTCTTTCAGTTCATGTTCGAGGGCTCATGCGTGAACATAGCGATAAATTTGAAATTTTAATTTTTATATTCAAAATTTGTCCACTTTTGTATGTCATACTGAATGTTGTACGGTGCACTGCACTTCAAGTTTTGCACACATCACTAAGCATGATCGTGGATGATTTGAGAGTTGGAAATAATACTCAGTTATGACGTTATCACTATGGTTGGATTAATTAGCTTTTTAATCGATTATTTATTAATCAAAAGTGCTTTGGCATTATTGTAGGTGTTGAATACTTTGGTAGACTTTTTACTGTACTTCAAAATTGGGATAGGGTATGAAAAATCGTCCTGTTTTCGTTCAAGTTTTCTTTTACTTTAGTTCATCGAATTCGAGTTTAGTCTGCACTCTGCACCAACAATATTAGCATCATTAATATGTGCTGATCGGGATAATAATAATAATAATAATAATAATAATAATAATAATAATAATAATAATAATAATAATAATAATAATAATAATAATAATAATAATAATAACAAAATAATAACAATAATCATAATAATAATGCACAAGTAACTTACATTTATGTGTCTCTAGTAGATTTTGTAGGCTTTTCAGTCTATGTCAAATAAAACAGTTTAAAATGCATATTTTCGTTTCTTGTCTTGCACGATCAAGTTATCGCCAAGATATCCATTATGCTGTTTTTTACGCAGAACCGCGGCAGTAACGCTCGTGTGCTGTGCTAGGTCTCGAGATCTTAAGTTTTTAAGTAATAACGACTATACATTATTACTTCTCTAATCTTGATTTATGTTCTAATAACGATACTGTGTTTGTGGTGATTTCAGTATGCTTAACTTAGTTTGGTCTGACCCTTTGCCACATACTGCCACAGTGCTTTTGATCATTGATATTTTTGTTTTTGGAAATCATTAATGAAAATTTGTTTACTCAACACGTTAATTTCCCTACCCCTCATAAGAACTATTTAGAACTCCTATTATCCAATTGGCCTGAAAAAAAATCAACTTTTGCATTGCTAATCTTGGTTTTTCAACTAGTGACCATGATACTAGCCTCAAATTTTCTGTTGATTTCTCATAGTCCACCATGAGAGACTCTGACAAAGCTTCACTATCTCAGTTGCGTGATTGTTTTGCAAACATTGACTGGCGTAATGAGATGTATAATTGTGATGTTACAAGTGCCTGGAACTTTTTCCTCCACTCCTACGACTTTGCAGTTAATAATTGTCTAAGGGGAACCTCTTAAGTCTGAGTGTAGAAAAATGTGTGTACCTAGGGAAAATTATAAATGTGTCTGTCAAGCTAAATCTAAAAAGCTTTAACTTTGGAGGCTGTGGAACCTTACTAATCTGCGTAAGGCTCTTGAAGTCTTGAATAATATACTTCTAAAAAGTATTTGACAACTAGAAGTTTTGGGGTGCACATGGTTAGTATACACTCTGCAACTCGCTAATTGGTTATGGTATCAGAGGTTATGAGAAGAGGTGAAACAAGCAAAACAAACATGGTGGGTGCAGGCTAAAAACACAGTTGGATTTACAGACAGATTATATGGGATGGCACCCAACCACTCTACTACTACTACTAGTAGTAGAGTGGCAATATACTCAGCTCTTGCTGAGTTTACCAGACAATCCCAGCAGTTACTTAAGGTTGTTTATTCACAACGCAAGGATGAGGTACGAAAATAGTCTTGCAAATAGGTTGAGCAAAAATGGCAAGGTATTCTTCAGGTATAGTAAGCCTTTCGATCGTATTAATTGCAATAAAGATTGTAACAATTATGTTGTTACTTGTCCTAAAAAGGTTGCTTCTACAATAAATGATGCTTTTGCTTCTTTCTTCAATGCATGAGCCTGGTGATAATGTCTTGTCTATTCCTTCTTTTGGCTGGAATGCTGATTCTCTGAATGACATTAATTTCAGTATACGCTAAGCTTATTAAATTAACACCATTTAACGCTACAGGGTCTGATGAAGGTCATGGCTTTATTTTGAAATCCTGTGCTTTCCACCTTGCTCTCGCTTTTTTCCTTTTGTTCCGTAAGTCTCTTGATTCTGGAGTCCTCCCCCAATGTTGGCTTAACTGCTGTAACGTTAACCCCATCCCTAAACAGTCAAATACATGCCCTTCGTGTGATGATTATATCTTTGTCATCTGTAGTTGTCAAATGTCCCAACCTGATTTTCTTCCTTTACGTTCAGTCTTCTTTGATCTATTGCCATGTTTAAATCAGTAGACTTGCTTCTTCAATGATCCTTCTTTCCCTGATATTGATGTACTTTTTCTTGATTTTAAAAAGGCATTTGATTCTTTCCCCACCAACATCTCTTACTTAAAGTGGAATATTCTGGTATAAGAGGTAAACTTCTTAAGTGGTTCAGTTACTTTCTTACTCATCGTTTCCAACGTGTTGTTCTAAACGGTTTAGCCACTGAATGGCGCCCTGTTATAAGTGGTAACCCTCAAGTAACCTAGAGCACCCCATACTGCTTCCTTATTTTTGTAAATGATATTACCGATTGTATTTTACCAGGGAATAGCATTCCATTATTTGTTGATGATTTACAGCTCTTTTATCCAATTTGGGACGATCTTTATTGTTATATTTTACATGATTTGGATGAAATTTTAGACAGTAAATGGTTGATGACACTTCAACTCAATAAATGTGCTTTACTTAGAATACGGCTTAAATCTATTACACTGTACTTTCTAAATAATCCTCAAATAGCTGAAAAAAGTTGCATCAGAGACTTGGGAGTAATAATTTCTAATGACCTCAAATGGAATTCCCATGTGAAGCATATCATTGTGTGGTCCCAGTATGCTACGTGTCAAGAATGCTTTCGAGAGAACTCAGGATAGATATACTTGTCTTGCTATTGATTTGCATCCTGCTTCAATTTCTATTCTTGAGCAAAGGTGTGAGACTGTAGAACTTGTGAAATGCTTCGAAATAATTAGTGGAAATACTGTTCTGACTGAGGCAGACTTTTTTCCAGGCCTCACAGAGTTCTTCATGGTCATCAGTCTAGGTTATTTGTGCAACCAGCTAGAACCAACATCAGATCACACTTCTTTGGGCATCGTGTAGTTCAACCATAGAATCACCATAAATCATCAACCATCAGTGCTTCATCAGTTGACAGTTTCAAAAGAGATATGAGAGAGGACCGTTTATAGATAGTTACCATCTAGGTCCTTATTTCTTTGGATAAGGTATTCTTGGATAAGGATAAGTATTCTTGGATTGCTTGCACCCGAGCAACTTGTTATTTTCAGCCCAGTACTTGCATCGGCTCCTAACAAGAAAACCGTAGCTAGCAAAAAAATAAGAATCTTATGTTATACAACTCCAGCAGCAGTCTACAAAATATTACCGCCACCCGAACAACCCAGCCCAGTACTTGCATCTGCCCTTAGCAAGAAAACAGTAGCTAGCGAACAAGGCAATAAAGTCTGCCAGGTTGATTCTGTACTGCTTGATATCAACAAAGCTTTTGACTGGGTCCGACATCAGCGTCTCTTAGCTAAGCTATCATTCTATGGTATTAACGGTCATATGCTACAATGGGTCAAATCATTTCTCTCTGATCAGATGCAGAAGGTCTCCATCATTGGTGTTTGCTCCCATTCCATAAATGTTACATCAGGAGTCACGAGACTCATTCCTTTGACTGGCTTTATTCCTTCTCTATATAAACGACATCGGTGACAACTTATCATCAAACATGCGAATATTTGCTGGCGACTCGATTCGATATAGACCTAATTGGAGTAATCAAGGTCACCACATTATACAACAAGATCTCTCACAGCTACAACTATGGGGGAGAGGAAAATTGGTTTATGGACTTTAGCCACTGATAAATGCAAAATCTTATTTATTTCTCAAAAGAAAAATCCAACTTACTTTCCTTACAGCATGGGCGACAAAATCCTAGAGCATGTTTCTTCATATCCATACCTGGGCATCATCATCAGCACCAGTCTTCATTGAAGTGCACACTGCCAGGAGTGCTTGGCAGGAGATTGGGGGCCTCTCTTCCCCTAAGGCACTAAGCACATGCTTGTTTGCTTAATGGTTAATCCTGTTCTATTTTAACTTTATTACTTTTTTTTAAATAGTATTATTGTAAAATCAGAAATATTATGTGATTGATGTAAATGCCAGCTTTTATTGAGATTGGACTTTAAAGAGATTAATTACATTCTTTTATTTGAATGATAAATTATTCACACTTTATGTGAACAACTGTTTTTCTTGCAGATTGTGTTGATGTACGAGTTCTTACTAGATAATTGCGCTAATTTAAAAAGTCAGTATGGGATGCGACAGTAATGTGCTTGATGATCTAGCTTTGAGTGCTCAACAGTTGTTTAAGGATGAGGATTTTTACACTTTAGACATTCCAGATCAGGTGAAAATTCCAAAATGTAGCAAAGTGAAAATCTGCAGTTTTGTTATTTTCGTTTAACTTTATTTATTTTATTTACTTGGTTGATTATATTAGTTGTGTAATTTTTATGATCATTCAACTTCAAAGAGGCAATTAGAGGCAGAAAACAACAATGAGAATTATTCGATGAGATGATCCAGACTGCGTTCTTTAAAGGATGATTGTGTAAACATTAGTTCAGAATAAAGAATGCTCTAAAATATTGAAAACTACCATAGCTTTTTTTAAATCAAAGCTTAGAACAAATAATAATTACCTCGGATACTCAAATTTGTTAAACTTTCAAAGCTACGTACGGCCTAGTGAATCTACTAAGACTGGCAACTGTGCCTTTTTGTCACATTCGCGTGGCCAAAAATTAGAAGATTGTGCCATGATGACCATGATAATGAACTGCAGTGTTACTTTCTGACATCACATGACATAGAGCCCATTTTTATGACATCATGCGTTTAAGCAGTAACACTTACGCAAACGTGCTTGACGCGCAAAGGAAGATAACTGTGGTTAGCTTCTGGCGTAAACAATAGCTGTTTTTGGTTGGCATTAATTAACTTTCTAAGCTAATTATTTAAATATAGGAAACAATTGCTAACTTTTCTAAGCAAGAAAATGTATATTTTGGACAGTAAATTAAAATGAGATTGAGTATTAACAATCGTCCGGTTTTCCTTTAAAATATTCTGGGACAAATGGTAGGTCGTTTCAGTGCGGAAAACCCAAATGAAAAGTGAATTGCTAAATCATCGTTCATAAGTCTGTTCATTCATGGAGCAAAGCTGAAACAGAATTTCTGTAAACTTTACTTAATTTTGTGTTGTAAATACTTTGACTTCTTTAAATTATGTAAGCTTGTTGTGCTTAAGCAGTAGCAGTGCAGTGTACACATACAAAACACTACAATTCTTAAAATATAAAATAAATACTATTTTGCCTGAAGTGCTTCAGTTATTAAGTATTACTGCCAGTTTTTAGCTTCTGGCAATAATGTTCTTCAAAATGTTGTTATGATGATGTAATGATTGCGTGATGTGTCGAAGTAAAATAAACTTGACTTGAACTAAGTAATTTAGCTAGTATCATTGTGATTATATAAATTTCATTAACATATACCAGCCTATGTGTGCTTTTTTATAATTTTTTCTTTTAGGCCGCTAAGTTGTTTAAATTGGATCTCAAGCTCCATCAACAGTATCAGACTCATGAAAAATTTTTGCCATCCAAAAAGAGAGTTTTGTTTGCCGCTGGTGCTCAAGGTTTACCGTGGTCCGGTGTTTTACCCACGGTACCATCTGGTAAACCAGGTAAATGAAGTTTGCTCATTATTGTTATTCTGAACTTATGAAACTTGTTAAGTAAACTTCAATCTGTAGTGGATTTCCTAGGATTTTTTTGCCTAATTTGGTTTTTACCACAAACAATACGAATTTGTTTATCTTCTAAAGTAATCGCATGATATTGACTTCTGTCTAATGAAATTTATTAAAACATTTTCGTTAGTGAATCTCAGATCGAAAATAAGTTACTGTGAACATGTTTTACTGAGTTTTTTTGGCAGCTTGGCACTTGTGCTGCATCAGATAATTATCTCGGTTGCAAAAATAGAGTCTTAGCTTGAGTTGATAGTAAAAATGTTATGCTATTATGTTGAAAGTCCCAACATTCAAAAACCATAAGCTCTCGTCGAACTCATGCACCAAACTAGTATTCATCATGGTTGCTCACTGCTCACTTTAATAGCATGTATCATCTCTACCAATGTTTTTATTACAGGCATGTAAAAACATTTATTGTTAAATCAACACAACTTTATTAAAACTTTTGCTTTACAACTTAAGAAGTTCAAATGTAGACAAACATTTCGACAGATTACTGCTGTCTTCATCAATAGTAAATTTACAAACATGCAACCAGTTTATATAAGCAGAGCCTATTATGCACTAATTAAGTAGTTAACAGAAGCCAAGTAGGCAATAATCTATTATAAATTTACCACTGATGATGACAGCTGTAGTCTGTCGAATAAAATGTTTGGCGTGATATTAATATCTTAACTTTGTAAAGCAAAAGTTTAATAAAGTTGTGTTGTTTTACCAGTTTACTTCATCTGCTCCTGTCTGCATTTTTGAATCTGTTTGTTGTGTACATGGATGGATTTAAATACAGTGCAGAAGGAGATGATAACTAGTTTGCAAAATCCATCAACACTTCAAAAGTGTGCCACGCAAGATAAGATAAGATAAGATAAGATAAGATAAGATAAGATAAGATAAGATAAGATAAGCTAAGCTAAGCTAAGCTAAGCTAAGCTAAGCTAAGCTAAGCTAAGCTAAGCTAAGCTAAGCTAAGCTAAGCTAAGCTAAGCTAAGATAAGATAAGATAAGATAAGATAAGATAAGATAAGATATTTTCATCGGTATGATGTAAACAGTACATATTTGTAAAACATGAGCTTAAAGCTTGTAAACCGATATCAAACATAATGTGTAAGAGCGATAACATGGTAATAATATGTACTTCTTAAAATCTTTTGGATGCCACCAGAGGTATTAGTACAATATAAATTTATAACTACATGAAGACAGTAAAAAATTGAGACAGTAAAAATGTTAGGCAGTAACATTTTCTAAAATTTACACAGAAAGCTATCTGGGTCAATAAAAATTTTTCCTGCCAACATTTCAGCATTTAATTACGACTTAACAAAATTGGGAAGTTCGCTGAATTTACAAATGGCACATTTACATGATACACAAGTCCATGCGTTAATTAGACGTTTAAATTCCCCAAGATTTTCGGCCATTCGGAGACAGTTTGGTAATTCATTCCACAATGGGGCTCCATAATAGCAGAAACTTTTCTTGCCATATGCAATACCATCATATGTAGGGTGTTCTGCAGTGTTCAAAAGGCTCCAGGCTGTTTTTGCCTAACAGCTAAATGCAGTTTGAGCATTGTACCACCTGGCACCCATTGTTTATAAATAGTTTATAAACAGGTCTGATGTTTTTTCATTGTGTTGCCTGACTTCCTTGTGATATCAAAGCTTCAAACTTACTTTTGTTTTTCAACATTGGTAGTCAGTTTTGATTGTTGATCTTTTCTAGCTGTGTCTGTGCCACTAGTAGATTTGTCCGGTGGAGAGAACTACTTTTTGAGCAAGAGTTTCCGCGATGATATGACAATTGCAGAGTTTAAGCAATGGTGTGACGCCAAGAGGCGTCTGAACAATTCAATTGAAAACCTCGGAGATTTGTTACCCTTTTTAAGATCGAAAGAGAGAAGTTCCCTGGAATGTAGACATATGAAAGTTCTGCTCGAAGAAAAGCGGAAAAAAATTCCACCTCCTAAGCCAGTTGAACAGGTATGTGACAATATTAGCCTGTATCTCAAAATTTTTGCTTAGCAAAGAATTGTCATCATTATCTACATTTTACATCTGCATGTTATTGTGGTTAATGGAGTTTGGCATTTATTAGCAAAGAATACTAATGAAAATATAATATATAGCCCAGGTACAACATACAGCTTAGGTACAACATATTGATACTCCAAGTAGTACAGTTAATAAATTCAGCTAAAAGCACATTGTGAAATAAAAGACTTTTATGTAGCTGTAACAAATCCTTATTCAAAACACTACAATCAACTAACAATATGAATTTTGAGAATTTTCTCTATAATATATGGAAATCAATGCGATCCTTCGCTTGTATGCCAATTATCTGAGTATCATTAATCATCCACTTCATCATTTCATCCATCATCCTCTCTTTTGCACATTCCTTTCTCTTGTTACTGGCTGCCATAATTTAATTTCATCAGAAAACATGTTTCATATATATATGTATGTGTGTGTGTGTGTTTGTGTGTGTGTGTGCGTGCGTGCGTGTGTGTGTCTTACCACTCTATTGTACATCTTAACACTGCATATCTTGGCAGCCTTATGTGAGAGGTTTTTATATAGGTTGCATGAAACACGTTAGTTGATCACTTAGTGCTGTTCCATAATTGTTAATGATCATATATGTATCCATTCTAATCACTGTTGTACTAATAGATACAACTTAAACCAAAATGTGAATCACGGCGTTTAAATGTGACATCTTTTCAGAAAATTAATAAAATATGGAAAATACTAAATAAATGTAGACTGGCAGAGTAACTTAATTTTCTTCATTTTATGCAGAAAGTAGTGGATTTGATTTTTTAATCACATGTTTCTGCCATCTGCCACACAATTAAATTATCAAATTAAAATCAATATGTGGCTTATTAGACGTACTGGCAATTTAGCACATATCAGTAACTATTGTCATCTCTGATTAGGTCCCTACAAGTCGTCAAAAACGCATCGTTAGTGATGTTTGTTTTTCATACTCCTTAGGACTGTATTTCTTTCTTTCTAAATTCCACAAAAGATGTAGAGTGCATCCTAGAGATATTTGTTAAACTTACAAGTGACATCACTGCTATTAACTGTGCTTGGATAGTCCTACTCCTAGATGTGGAGTATTTTGTCTAGATTTACAAGGTTTTGCTCTCAGCGCGCACTTGCTTAGCTAAGTAATCGTAGGAGCTGTAAATCAGGAGTGGGAGTGAAATTCGTTTGACATTTACTCTACAAACATTTATCTTTTGGGTTTATTGGTACTTCTATGACTTAGACTTGGTGTTTATTTTTTCTTTATTTCTAGTTAGATTCATTTAGATTGGTCGATTCACCCATTTTAGCTCAATACTACAAATTACAAAAGTTATACTATTACAAATTGTCAATGCATTAAAGTGCAAACTCGTAACTCATACTGTTACATTAAATGATACTGTTAGACAGGTGACCATTGGTAGATATTAGAAACTTATGTACAGTAGTCACCGCTTAGTAGACTCACTTTGGGACCCAATTAATCGATTGAACTTATTAACCAATCATAGGTGTAGTATTACTGCTATACAAGTATGAGTCATCAGCTTACTATACACTGCAAGGCTTTTAATCAATTTTAGAAACGAAGTAATGCCTAAATTCCTTTGTGCAGTTAGAAAAAACATTTTAAAATATTAATTTATATAAATGAATTAACAATAAATTATAAAGTATACTTTTCTAAATCCTACAAGTCTGAATTGGGCATGACTAAAACAGTTCTGAATCGTCTGCTTTCTTACATTTCTCCATAACATAGCCAGTAAATGTATTGTACCTGCATCTTTGACTATTAACTCATTAAGTCTGAAAGCGTGTTTTGTAACTAGAGCATCAAAAGGAAACTGCTAGGCAAGTGATTAAATGTTTAGTTTCCAGAAATTCTTTGGGTAACGAGGTTAATTGCAGTGGGCTAGCGGGTAACATATTCAAAACAAAACCGCTAAGCTAGCGTATTAGCGCATGATAAAAGTACCTGTTTACAAACAAAACGGTACTTGACATGATTGTTTCTACATACATAATGTACAAAGGGGAAGTAAAGATGACATAAAAGTATGAAAGGCTGTTTGGGCAAATACAAATGTCTTATTTTAAGTACGTGAAGGAAAAATATTGAGTCAATTAAGTGAAGTTATTTGAGTCAGTTACCGATAGTGTTTATGTATATTTGAATAGAAATGGCATTTTTGAGTCGATTAAATGATTGAGTCTATTAACCGTGAGTCGATTAAGCGGCACCTACTGTATTTTACATTACATGCTAAGATTTTTAAATACCCTTGGTTTTAATCAGGAAGAAGAACCAAAAAGTTCAGAGGAGTCCGAGTCCGAGTCTGAAGAAGAAGAAGATTACGAAGAAATAACGAGTTTCGGTGCTATGCAGATATTAGCACGTCAGCTGAGTAAGAAAAAACTAAAATTAGCCGATCTTTTCCAAATGACGGGCAAGAAGAAGTGGCTGTTGTCTAGAGAGGAGCTGAAACAAATTCTAAAACAAGTATGTATGTAACTATTCTTATATTCTAAATAATTAACGGTCCATTAGGCAACGAAAATTTCCAAAATTCATTTATTTAGTGAGTTAACACTGTGGTAATCGCATGTAAAGTTTTGACAAGAAGGTTTATTGTTCATCTTCGGTCATTTACACACACAGTATGGATATAATCACAAAGAAAGTTGTGAACCAAATATTTCGTGGTCGTGGTTTTAGTTTCTCTCTCTCTCTCTCTCTCTCTCTCTCTCTCTCTCTCTCTCTCTCTCTCTCTTTCCCTCCCCCCTCTCTCTCTCTCTTTCTCTCTCTCTCTCTCTCTTTCCCTCCCCCCTCTCTCTCTCTCTTTCTCTCTCTCTCCCTCTCCCTCTCCCTCTCCCTCTTTCTGATGAAGTTGTTACAACATTCACAGCTCTGTTTTCCTAATTGAATCGGCTCTGTTTTATTGTTGTGGGTCTAACTGGTTGAAGATGCCCGTTAAGGCAGTCGAAACATTCCATACAAAGTTCCATATTGCGTTTTTTACATTGGCGTTCATATTTTTAATAAGACCGTTTTCTCTACCCAGTATCAGTTCTAATTCTTATTTTGGAAGTTTAGATTGGATTGCGCTTATCTGATGATAAACTCGATGAACTCATTGATAAAATACTCAAGAATAATGACTACATATCGTGCCAAGAGTTGTCACAAAGGATGACCGCTGCTCAGAATTTCCTTTATGGTATTGGTATGTATAAATCATGTTTATTTATTAATTTATTATTGTTTATATTTTATGTTTATTTCAGTACATAATAAGTATTATAGAATAATGAATAAAGCTTAACCAAAATTTGCTATTTAAAAATCTACTATAAGACAAATAAAATAAATATTTACACAGAGGATCAGTAAGCTAAACATTTAAAGGCGCTTATAGACAGACGTTTTTTTACTTGTTTGTTCATGAGTTCTAGGATGTAAATGTAACTAATGGTTGCATATCTTTGATCAAAAAGTAAATCCATATAATAGTTCTATAATCTACAGGAATTACTTTTCAATGTTTTTGCTTGTAATCCCTCGTTCTCAGCACTTGTTTATATTACTTGCATTCTGAAATTTTTTTGTAATTCTTTATGCACTACAGAAGCTTATGCAAATCACGTATGCAGCAGGATTAGCGTCCTAGTTTCAAAGATCGCTACCTGGTGCACTTTTCAACTTTTGTAATCGCCTCATTGACCAGTATATTAAAATCTTTCTGCACGAAAACAAGGACAGGATGACTTCTTAGTTCTAAATACTTTAGCTTTGTTGGACTTTCTGTGTACATAAATTCCTGTGTGCAAAATACTTTTCAGTGAGGGATGAAGTAGTAACAGTAGCATTTAAGTCATTAGCTGCACAGTGTAATAAGGTTGATTAAACATTAATCTTTAATAAGTTTAGCTATATTACATTTAACAATTTACATGTTTGTTTTTAAGCTTCCGATATATTTGGAGACCACTGCAAAGATTGCGGCCGTTGTCACGACTACACTGTCTACAGTGTCAGATGGCCTGATCGAGTAACAATAGATCCGTGTGACGTATTACCCGATTCAAGACATTCGTCGGCACAGCAAGTAGCACTTCCACGCATTAATAGACAATTTACTCGATTCCGAGGTAGTATGCCATTGACAGTTACCCAAGACGAGAGCTTCAGGAGAGAAAGCAGAAAACAGTCTAGACGTGTGGAAGACGTGCAAGATCATGGTAGACCGGTACACGATAGTCTGGACCATGCTAGGCTTGGATACGGTAGTCGTGATCGTGAGAAATGTGGGTTTGGTAGAATCGAGAGCTTACCAAATCCCGTCCTGCCACCTATCTTTTCGGAAGAACAGTTACCTCCCACTTTTAGGGCTTCGAAATTCGGTGACGAGAAAGCTAGTCCTTTGAAGCCTAAAAGCAGATTGCACGAACGGTGATTTTTCTTCAATGTCATTTTTGCACGATTGTGATTGATACTGTATTTCACATGTACAGAGAGAATATGTGATATTTATAGAGGACGCTTTTGGTTAGAAACTGTTACAGAATGTATAAACTGTGTTGTCTTACCTGATCACTTTTATGTGACGACGTCATCCAGGTAGGTGTTTTTAAAGGTAACTGATTAATCGTTAACTTTGCAGCACAACAGCTTTTCAAACTCTTTTGTACACTGAGCATATTTTAAATGCTATTTGAAGATGTACTCAGTTTTTAACATTTTTTCTTTTTTCACCAATCATGACTGTAGACTATTTAAAGTCAAATGTCATAATTTAATCGTGTTTTTCATGCATTTTGCTGCCACCATTTTTTGCCTTGATAAAGATTGTACACATACTTCTGCTTTTGAGAAAATTAGTTGTTTACTAACTAAAACGATTTCAAGCATTTTAACATATAATATAAATTTTATATATAAACCTTTTGGTTCTCAACCTTTTGTTGATGGTGACCCCTTTCCAGTACCCTGCATCATATCGTGACCCCACGAAGAACATAATCACATGTTGTACTATTAAACATCATTATCGTCCGCATTTATTAATTTTAACTTATTATTCAACAAATTACTGAACAATGAATGATTGTTTCATTAATTCATTCATGCGATGGTTGCACCTGTTTCTCGGCGACTAGTATTGCAATGCAATAGGTATCTAAAGAGAACCAACGTAAAATGAATGGCGACACGTTTTCTTGGTGTACACTGTACCGAACAATGCACATTTTCATTTTGCTGCAAAATCAAGTGTTGGTATACCGCATTTAGAGCTGGAAAGCCCTGCTTCACTTTCCAGTAATGAGAGACTGAGGAGACAAGACCTACTTTTCATGAAAAGAGCATTTTTAAAAATAGTTTTTTGACTAGCACGCGATCCCACGAACGAAAACGCTTCGCGTCCCAAAGGTGGGGGGGGGCCCATAGTATAAACTCAAAGTTACTTGACACTAAGTTTACAATAATTAAGATAAGTGTGTAATAATGTTTTCGTGTATTTAATACATAACATATTAAAACGTCCCTTCTCTTTCTCAGACGATAAATGCCCACTGTGTGTAAAATAAAATAATAATAATTAAACTTAACAACAATAACATAATAACAGTATAGCCTTTTACTAAATATTGAAAGATTTTCAACTATTTTTGTACCATTTGCTAGAGGTGATGTTAAAATATTAGGTTTTAAATAAATAATTTTGATGCTTTAGTAGTGTTGTGATCAGATTTTTCTTGTCTAAGAGTAGGTTCGATGAAAGAAAGCCAAGAAAGGCGTCTGGTCCCGGTAGGCTGAGGCCAAGAAAGGCATCTGGTCCCGGTAGGCTGAGGACGGCTCCCACTCCTGCAAAAACACCAGACTACCTTAAACAGGTAGGTTATGTGACTAGATTTGTTATTGGCTTGGTTTGTTGTTGCCAAGTGGAAGCTGTGGATCATTTTATTTGTACCTGTTATTATAGACTGTCATGTTGCGTTTACTTACATGGTTTGACTACCAAATGCAAAAATTAGAGCTCTGAAAAGTTGTTTTTGAATTTCAGTTTGATTAAAAAAATAACAACAGTAGCAAATTGTGGGGTGTGCAGGGTGTGCGGACCGCATAGGGTTGCCAGTACTAAAGTTTTATTACTTTCTTGTGAGTTTGAGGTATTTTTTGTGATGATTCTTTTTCAAAATGGCTGAATTTTGAAGTTGGTTAGTTGGCACCGTTTTATA
This sequence comes from Tubiluchus corallicola, assembly GCA_030141605.1. Taxonomy (NCBI): domain Eukaryota; kingdom Metazoa; phylum Priapulida; class Priapulimorpha; order Priapulimorphida; family Tubiluchidae; genus Tubiluchus; species Tubiluchus corallicola. Next base: position 358,914 of record JAQGDQ010000122.1, on the reverse strand, counting down.
GTCGCGCTGTTCCTCTATGATTTTCAAATTTCAATGCCAAACTTTATGATATTACTGAGAATACCATTGACAAAAAAAAACAACTGTCAATGTGGCCAGAGTTTTTCTAAGTTGAAATTAATAAAAATCATCTTTGCTGAACTATGAGCAATAATAGACTCACTAACTTAGCGATTCTTTCTATTGAGTGAGCAAACCACTTGATGTTGAAGAGATCACAAACACTTCGCAATGCAAAAATGTCAGCAGTTTTAGTTGCAAGACTGTTAGATACTTATTCACAAGTGAGTAAGATTTGAAACACCTTTACACACTTCCCCAGAGAAACCAGAACTGTGTACTGGATGAATTGGAGGAATTTGCAGAATAGGATTAGCCAGTGTTTAGCTTGTTTTTTGAAATTTTTAGGATACTAGTGATGAACACGTAGCAGCAAGACGGTGGATTGCCACGTTAGAATCTATTGTCAAGAGCGAGTACGAACATGTCTTGAAAAAGTTTGTAGAAGAAGAATTTGATGTCAGCGAACAATTTGCTCGAAAAGGTAGTGTTTTTTGCACAACATGGTGTATTAACGGTATGCAGATGTGCGCCAGGGATAGTAGCAATATTTTATTCACATTCTTAAATACATTAAGTCCTCACTTAACGACTCCCTGTTTAATGACAATAATTTGACACCTTTTTTTCGCTTGATAATGCATGTTTCCCTTTAACGGTTGATTTATTTCCTTTGCTCAAGGCAAATTTTTATTTGACTAGTAAATTTTTTACCTAATTTGAGGCATTAAAAAACACCTATTGTGTTATTCTGTTCTAAAGATGCACTAGTAATGTAAACAGTGTAATTATTATACATGTTTTTGCTTCCCGATTGACTACAGACGCGATTACTGTATTACTAGTGATTTACTACAATACCAACTATCAGTTTTGACTCTGCAGTGTTTATTGTTGAACCCCTGACTAAGCTTAAACGTTAACAAAAGAGAAAGTACTGTAGCTAGGTATTGGTGAGTAAAATAAATAGTTGGTTTAGGCAAACCGGAAGACATTAATCAGTAGAAATATGAATAAAACTCATGGAATGTTTAACTTATATGATTTAATCTTTTTGTCTCTGAAACGTATCTCTGTTTTTTTACATTACTTTTTGTGGAAGTCTTCGCTTTGTTTAGAGATGTTTCGCTTAATGTCGCATTTTGTTGGAATGCATCAGCATTGTTAACCGAGGACTTACTGTATTTGAAATAATGTAGTTGTTTAAACTGTAGTAGAAAACTAATCTTGCATATTTTATATAATTGATTAGGATAATATTAGTAGTGATTGAAAGTGCTGAGGAATAATAAGTGATTTAGTGACTCGAGGCAGAGATAGAAATAGAGAAAAACTTGAAAAAATATTCTTGGTGGTCAAGTTGGAAGAGCTCAATGAGGAGACCTAGGTTCAAATCCTCTAGCTTAAGCATAAACATTTTATTTCGTTATCTCTGTGCCAACTGTAATACCAAATATCTCTTTATTGTTGGGGTGGAAGAACATATCATTAATAATTTCGTGATAATCTACTTGTGTTAATTAGTTAGTTAATTATTTATCAAAAAGGAACTGAATTGAATTGAATTGAATAAAATTGAATTGAACTACTCAAGTGGAATTATATGTAGTTGTGTATTTGCCAAACCAGAAATGTGATTGTCATAAAGGAAATTTGTATCTAAATTGCTTTATTTAACCAGTCATGATATTTTCCTTTTCTTTACTGTCTCACTTCAGCCTATCTTGTGTTTTTTTTGCTAAAAATTATGTAATTTAGTATTCTCTATGCAGGAATCTTAAGACCTGAAGAAAACCCCAATGCTCATTGTCAGTTACACCAAACGGGAGCTGCCGCTTGCACCTTGCTCTCACGAAAAACATTCGGTCCGGGCTCAACTAAAAACCAGTTGAATGATCTCATAAAGTGGATGAACAGAGGAAGAAGACCAAAAGACGAAGTAATATCACTTGTAGGCTAACTCTGAGTAGCATGCAGGTTTTACATCATGTATACAGTCCCGTGTGTAAATCGAAAATGCAAAAGGTTTGGAAGGAGTTTACAATTCTCCGCACAATTTAAATACCCCAATCTTGACGCTTACCGTAATCTGCTTTATGAACTAATTTCTTGTGTGTGGGGAATTAACCCTAACTTGAACCAAAGGTGTTGTCTTGCATTAGATTTCAATTTAACAATTTATATTAGTTTGTAGACTTTTTGTAAATATCGAAAAAAGTTGAAAATTTTCAACTTGTGCTGCAGCGCAACAGCTTACTACAGTACAGTACTCAACCCTGTTGTTAAACTACTTCAATGTGTACTATGCAATATTTTGACCAATTTTATTTTATTTGTCTGTATATAAGCATACACCAATAGGAAGTGTATTTTTGTGTTACATATTTACTCGATTTTTGTTAGTCGATAAAATGGATACTTTCGGCATTGCCATCCCAGTTAATTAGATTACGTTCGTCTTGTATTTTTTAATTCACAGTTTTCCTACTTCCTGTTTCATATTCACATGTCAGTGTTATGATGTTTTTCCAATAAAAAGGCAAAGTGATGGTGGCTATTTTTTATGAAAATTGCTCCCCTAAGAAGGTCAATGGCCACTTAAGATAAAGGGCTTCAGTAGACAGGTGAAAATATGAATACAGGTTCAGAAAATAGAAATCTCCTAACCGATTTACACGATACGAATGTTGTTTCTCCAGTCAAAGACTAGAACTTAAATTATCATAGATATCAACTGAATAACAAACTTTTGCTTTGCTAGCCTAGATTCTTGTAATTTTTCAATGTTTTGTTGTTCGACAGCTACATTTGTCGGTTTCATCACCACAAGTCCTAATCCTTCATGTTAAACTCTTTTTTACAGGTTAGCAAAGCAGGAATGCTTTCTAAAGACCAAATTTTGGGTTTCAGTCATCTGGAGCTACAAGCACTAAGCAGGCTAGAATTGCAAGACAGCAACACACAGCTGCACAGATTGAGTAAATTTGGTCTGCTGGATTTAGACGACATGAGATTAGAGTCGTTATCAAAGAGGACGCAATCTGAGTCTGATTTCAAAACGGATGATACCCGTATGTCAAGACATCTGAAGAGGATTGTGAGAAGGTAAATCAATATTTATTAATCACTACTGAACCGAATCAGGGTCTTCTGATCTGGAGTGATCCCTTTTCTGATTGCCTGAAATTCCGGCTATCTTCTGAAGTGCTGGAAGTTTAATATCAGCCCTGTGGCTGAGTCCAGATTTCAGTATGTAAGAGAGCTAGCCTTTTGCAATCAGCATGTTATTTATTGAGCGCAGACAATTGTTTTGACTCAAATGTTTTATCAATGTTAGAAATTAAGCCAAATGAAAAATCAGATGAATTTGTGATGCTCCAGTTACTAAGGCACAAAAAGTCATTACAAAATCAAGAGTGAAATGTAGGTTACCAGTATACAAGCTCTGTGGGTTTGTGTCGGGATTTGTTAATAACTAGAACTGCAGTCATGCTGATAATAAGTAAGACTTAGAATATATTTTCAATCAATTTGAGCTTTTATTTCCAGTCAATGATTATATTTTCAGTTGCCGGTGAAAATTGGTCCATTTGCCAGTACCACAAAAATCAAATAACGATTATAGCCATGTTTATGACATGTGGTGATCTTATCAAGGATTTACTTTCTTGCTGTCATGCATGGCACACAGTAGTCATGCAACTTTCTTATTTATCCTGGTTATGTAATCTTACTGTTTACTTTTACACATTATTCAGGTTATTTTCATTACTTTTTTTTCTTTCACTTTTGGACAATGTAACATGCCCTGCTTTTTGATTGCCCGCAACACATTTACATTTGTATATAGGTGAACAGTGTTTGAGGCTTTTCTTGTGCAGAAACAATAAAAACTTATTTGTGTTATGTTCATTGTAGGTCCTTTCACTAGATATTGTACATGAAACTATTGTAAATGTATAATGTGAAATAAATGACTTATGATTTATGACATGTATAAAATGTATATACATGTTTTTGTGCCTAATATATAAAATAGTAAATAATATTATTTATAATTATAAAAATTGAATTATAGCCATTATTGCAGTGAATTCGGTTAATTACGTTTGTGCTGTAATTTATGATTTTTATAACACTACCTCCTCGTGTGCACCTGTTTTCTCGTAAAATAGAACTATAATCAATTACAGTTAATTACTTAATCGGCTCCATATCCGATTAATTGATTATGAAAGTGCAACCAATTTTCCATCTCTAATAAGCTTCACGGCTATGCTGACTAAATGTTCTAAAAACTTTAACTAACAACTTTTTCACATTCGATTGCCATATTTGTGTAGCTTCACCAACAGAATGTTGTTTTTTAGCAGCCAACTTTATAAAATTTGACTTTGTAATTTCACTGAAAGTGTTACTACGGTTGTTTTGATCAGTTTATCTGAAAACCTAGGGAAAACTCCACGATTGGTTAAATGCTGTTATATTATCAGCACAAAAAGAAAGGTCTTCGCAATCACTACGTATATTATAAACATATCAGCCTGCAAACAAGTGAACATGAGGACAAAAATACGTTTGTGAGGCTTGTGTTTTTGATCTATGTGTTGAAAGCTGACATGGAGCTGAAAAATTGTTATTATTGCCCCAACTCAGTGGGGTGCTATAGAATTACTTCAATTGCCTGTCTGCCGCTACTTTTTCTCGGCCATAGCCATATCTAGAAAATTGATATCTTGCACGGGATGTGGTATAGAATTATAGATCATACTCGCAACCCGTTAATTTTGGGTCAATTTCCAGAAAATGGTGTTCTTATAATTTTTTAAAGATCTGCATATGCTAATGTACTATATCCTGTGAAACTGTAACAGCCAAACAAACTACTATCACTATTAAATGACAACTCATTAGCAAGTACGTATTAGACAATAACAATCAGTAACACATTTTTTAATTTACGTCCATGATGATGGTTGTGGTAATGATGACAGCTGTCCTTTTAAATGCTCACTTCATGCTCTGACAAAGACTTAGTATATTATCTTAATTACAGTGTATGTTAATGCAAAAAATACATTTATATAGCAGCCTTCATGTATGTTGATCTGGTTGCAGGAACCATTATGTCCCTCTAGTAAAGCCTCTCTAATTATAGAGAAGTCAAAGTGCCCATCAAGTCTCAAAAGTTTTTTATTTTTCACAGGGGCTTTCCTCCTTCATGGACTTTGTTAGCTGTAAATTTGCGTAGAATAATAAAAATTACGGGTAAAACTATATATATATAAAGGTATACAATTACATTAAAATGAGTGATATCATATTCATTAAGATACTGTGGTACCCCTTCTTTTAATGTCATTGTATAGTGTACACCTTCATTTTGTATGTAGTTTTTCCTATAATTTTTGTTATTGTACCTCTGCTTCATAGGTGAAGAAATCTGTGAAGGCTGAAAGCTGCGAAAAATGAAAAAAATTTGATACTTAAGGGGCACTTTGACTTTATGATTATGACATGGCAAATCTCAGAAAAGTTTGTTATCTTGTTTTCCAGCTGAAGGCTCTGTAGTTGGTGTTTTAATTTAACTTTGAGGCCTCTTTATATTTTGACTTCAGATGTTCACACAGACATGGAATGAACATGAACGTGTTTTGGCCAGGGAAAAACCTGGATAAGCTGTGCTTGTGGATGGGTTGCAAAGAATCTCGGTTGCATCCGCTTTTCCAGACAGTCAGAGAAGAATGCTCCGTGGCCGTTTCACATTACCTGAGAGGAGCCTTTCCCATTAGAGAGACTGGTTACTTGCGATGTGCTTGTTGTACTCGACCTTCTACTTTGTAAATAAATTCAAACATTAAACTGAATAGAATTCAATGTACATTTGCAAAATGTTTGTACTCGTGCGGAAATTGAATTGTTTTGTGTGGAAACTTAAAATGTCAATTGTGTTTTGTCAGTGTTGATTGGTCTTTATAAACTTATATTGTCCTGTTAATTAACTGCCGAAATTTTCTGTACAATTTTATTACAATGATTATTGAAATTATTAAAAAAAATATTTACAAATCTTTTTATGTCATTTAATATGGAAATTTAAAGATGTCAATCATGCCTTGTCAGTATTAATTGTTTGTTATGAACTGGTAATGTCGTACAAATAAAGTGCCAAATTTTCAATACGTTTTTATTGCATTGATTTTTGAAACTGTTAAACAAAAATTTACAAACTTTGTTATGTTATTTTATAAGGAAGCTCAAAGATGTTAATTGTGCCTTGTCAGTATTGATTATTTGTTGTAAGCTGGTATTGCTGTGCAAATTAAGTGCCATTAATTGCGAAAAATTTTCAAAATGTTTTTATTGCCTTATTGTTGGACTTGTTTATTGTGCAAATTAACTGCATAACTGCATATTAACTTTTATAGGCCAGTGCAGTAATTTCATACCGTTTACTTTGCAAAATTTGTAGTGTCATTAGGTTTAACAATATTAATTTCTAATGACTTCATTCTAAATAAGTAATGTTTCTATAGTTTTTTATAATTTAGGCTTACATATATTTTGTTAGAATTTGTTTTCCCATCTCCATATTACTGAATGTACCATCAAATGTATTTCAAAAATTATGTTTACTACTATTTTTTCCGCTTTTTTATAGGAAAAATTGGAAAATTGAATCAAATAAAAGTTGAAAATTTCATGGTAAAATTAGCAGTTAATATTTTCTATATATGTTGTTGATTTTCTTTAATACAACCTGTCCACAAAGAGATCCAAAGCTCATTCAATTTAACAAGTTACAAGCAGAATGTCAAAGTATGAATTCAAATTTAGAAAAATAGAATTTGCATAGGTAATTTGCTAGTGATATGTCATGCATGTATCTAATAGTCAGCATAATGTTCTTTGTGATGCCAGTGATACTATAGTTAATAGAGAAAGCACCAATGGTAATGTAAAGAAAAGTGATGCAGTGAAAGAAATCCACAGATAAGAGGCTGAAGGAAAAGGTGTTTCTTATCGAGAGATAAATTGCCTATGGTGAGTAGCAGTAAAATAAATACTCTGAACAATCTGAGGAAACAACAAAAAATTAAACCTTAATGGCATTTTCCACAAAATAGAGACTATAGAAAATTAAAAGAGCTTTGATAAGCAAGACATTGTAGGAATGACTGGGCACAGTGTAGTTCAACATGGAATCATCTTTCATCAGTGCTTCATCAGTTGAATGTTTCAAAAGGCATATGAGAGAGGACCGATTATAGATAGTTACCATCTAGGTCCTTATTTTTTGGATAAGGAAAAAGACCCAACTAGATCATACTATTATAAATGTGCAATCTGTCAAGTGGTAGGCCATATAGTAATAGTTTTTACCTGCATGGTATTGAATCACTAAGTTTACTTCTGATATTTTGTAGAAATATTAGTAGATTAATCGTCGTAGAAATACATGTACTTGTTTTAAAACCTGTAACCTATAATTTTTAAACCTGTAACATAAGTTAGGTAGGTTCTAGCTGCCTAGCTTCAATATTTGCATTGGGTGGTTTCATTTGTTGTACTGATTCCGATTGCTCTCTTTGGTGAGAGAGGATGTTTTTGCTTCTGAGTATGATTAAGATATCTCTGCCTCATCGTAAACTTAGAGGATTAAATTGATAATGAGGTACGTTCCAGTTCCTCCACAAACATAATCATTAGGTAATACTTTACCATGGGACAACAGATTCAGTCTTAAAGTGTGCCGAACTATATAGTAAAAACAAATTCCAATAACTTTTACTTACTTTTAACAAGATTATTAGTTTTTACTAGCAGAGTTTCGTGGTTCGATTTAGATATCAGTGGTTTAGTATAGTTGACTAAACTCAAAAAATATTGCGTTAGTACAAATTTGTCCGATAGATGCCACTACGGCACATTCCTAGTGCACGTGTGATGTTTGACAGAATGATACCAGATGATTTTATGTGCCAATAAAATTTAATATAATTGTTTGCTTTTCATTTACATGTTTTGTTACTTAATTGTTGCTAATTGAAGATTCACTGATTTTTTTTCCAGCACCGTAATGCTTTAGGTGAACCTGAAACTTCAGTAACGAAATGAATGTTAGAATTGCTACGGTAAGATCAAAGAGTGGTGATTTCTACCTTAACTTTTTTCTTTACTGTATTAATACAACTAGTACAGGTACTCATAGTGCTTTAAATCTGTTAAGCCACTGCTGACTTTGCACTCACGTGTACCCAAGGGTCTAACCCGAGATTTCAAGATCTACTAGAAACAGACTGCAGGAGACTTGAAGCATCATTACTTTGGCTTGAGTCCCAGAATAATTTGACAAATAACAAAACTCTCAATTCAGCATTTTTAAATGAGTTTAAAGTCAACCTAAGCAATGAATGATTCAGACACTCGTGTCTCTGGCAGGTGAAAATATATGCTACATTCTTGAAAGCACACCTTGTCGCACTTAACTTTGCAACCATATAGAGTGTTTAGAGGGTAAAAATTTGTCAATCATGAACTCTGTTTGCTTGGCTTAATTGATACTGGATACTGTATTGCTTAAATCCACTCTGGTGACGTCAGCCAGCAATTGCCCGTGTACCAATTACCATGTAATGTCTTTGTGTCCTTCTGTTCAATAAATTAAAACGGGTGACTCTATAATCAGTTAATTACAAAACTTGAAACTTGCATTGGTGCTGGGATGGTCTGGGCAAGACTTGCAAACTCACTGGTTTTACCTCAAGTTCAAAACAACTACAAAGTCAAAAAAATGTTAAAAAAAATTGTCCATAGTGGTTTCATGTGTGGCTTCATGAGTGTGGGTGCAGAATTCTCAATGCATCTCCATTGTTCTCTGGTTATTTCATTCTTCCTTAATATGAGCCTTTCCTCTCTTTCTCTTGCTATGCCTTCCTTCATTGCTGCTTTCTCTTGCCTGTCTTCCTCTTTCTCCTTCATACTTTTGTCTTCATACAAAGCAATTTTTTAAGTAATAATTTAGAATATTAATAATCAGTATTTATCAGCTTGATAATGGCATAGTCCTTTCTTGAATAACAATAAATTATCATTACAATACCAAGACAATGAAATAAAATAATAACTTAAAATATTCTTATAAAATATGGAGTGTGATTTTTTGTAGCAAAGACCCCAGTCAGATTTGTGATTGGTATTATATTCTTCTAAATTACTGTCATCATAAGCGTTCTTTAAATCATTAGATTTTTGTTTACAATCACGAAAATCCACGGAAGCAATACTAGAAAATCTAGAAAATTTTGCACCTCCACTGGGATTTGAACCCAAGTCCAACTTTTCTGATAGATTCATTTTATTTTTCAGCCGGAGGATCTGATGAACATGCAGCATTGTAATTTGCTTTGTCTGCCTGAAAACTATCAGATGAAATACTATTTCTATCATGGCTTATCTTGGCCACAGTTGTCTTACGTTGCTGAAGATGAAAAGGGCAAGATAGTTGGTTACGTATTAGCTAAAATGTACGTATGTCAAATACTTTTTCCTAAATTCATATATATATAAAATGAAAGTATATATGTATATAAGTCTTACAACAAGCACAGCTGCACGAATCCGCTCTTTTATGTTCAAGAATCCATGCAAAAAGTGGATTCGCATGCCCTATACATTAACTGGTTCTGTGACTCCATTAGGACCCTCCAAAAAATTCAATGATTTCCATAAGCTGAGGTGCTGATTCAGAACTTGATTTTTACATTTGCCCTTGTTGGGCATGGATGTCGTGTTGACAAAAGGTATAACAGTTAAGATTTTTATCAAACTTTTATTTATAACAGTGAATTATGACATACAGCTATAGCTTTCACATTACTGCAGCCATGCAGTCCTGCTTCACACACTGACTACACTGTATCACACACACTAATACAAATCAGACAACAATTCAATAGTGCTGCCATCTATTAGTGGCAATGCATACTTTACAGCAACGAAGACCAGTTGAGGTAAAGTCTACACTTAAGTAACAATAGTACAGATTAAATGATTGAATAAGATTATCGCGGCTTGACGAACTCCATGTCCGAGCCTAAGCACTACAGACAAAATCTTCGGTCGTTCACAACGACATCCTCCCGCCAGCATGTCAACAGTTGTGTAGTGTCACCTGCCTCGAAATTCGTTTCTAAGGGAACCAAATCCTTCACCCCTCGTCTTGTTACATAGCCAGTCGGGAGCTTGATGCTGACAAAGCGGATCTCGCCATCTTGTGAAGGGAGGAATTCTACAATCTTTCCAATCTTCCATGTTGCACGTGGAGTGGCGTCTTGAATCAGGCAAACTTCTCCAATTGTAGGTTTTCTTGCGATTTCTCCACGTTTCCGTCGAAAGTGCACTTGGTGGGTTTCTCTCAATGAGTGTAGATAGTGCTTATGCCATACACTCCAAAACTGATCTAGCTTTCGGTTGACCTTCTGCCATTGGACCTTCAGTGCATCTGTAGGTCTTGCTTCTGGTGCATAGTCTGGGTCCAAAACATCTTCGTTTGATGTAGAAATGCTTAGTTTTCCCATAGGCGCGATGAAGTTAGCTGGTGTTAACATTGTAAGTTCTTCAGGACTCGATGAAATGTTAAGCAGTGGTCTAGTGTTCATTAGACTTTCGATCTGCGTTATGAGAGTTTGCAGCCCATCGTTGTCTAACGTAGCTTTCCAAAGAGTTTTCTTCATGGCCTGCTTAATCACTCCCACAAGACGCTCATAGAATCCAGCGACCCACGGTGACCTCTCGGGAATATATTTCCAGCGAATTCGTTGTTCTGCAAAATATTGCATCAGCAGTGCTTCACTCTTCTTGAAATATGTAGCGTTGTCACTCAGGATAACTGCTGGACAACCTCTTCTGCTAATGAAGCGAATTATTGCTTGAACAGTGGCACTTGCTGACTGATCCTGAACAATTTCCAAATGGACCGCCCGTGTTGTGAAGCAAGTGAATAATGCTATCCATCTCTTCTCATGATATTCACCAGGCTTGGCACGAATGAGCATTGGTCCCATGTAATCCATCCCTGTAAAGTGAAATGCGGGTGTCCTGCGGAGACGTTCCATTGGTAGTTGTGCCATTCTTGGTGGTTTGAATGTTCCTCCTTGAATCTTTTGGCACAGGAGACACTTAGACAAAGTTTTTCGCACTGTTGTATAACCTTGTGGAATCCAGTATTGTTTCCTAATCTCAGCTAGAGTAGCTTTAACTCCAGAATGGAAGACTCTCCTGTGAGCCTTTTCGGTGATTAGCTCTGTAAAACGATGACTTCTAGGTAGCAGAATTGGAAACATTGATTGATCAGTTATTGCATTAGCAAGCCTCCCGCCACAGCATATAACACCTTTGTCGGTGTGGAGATCTAGTTGTTTTATCAGTTGATTAAATTTGCCATGGTGTAGAAGTTTGGATTCCATTGAGAAGCAGTCCTGTTGCACTTGTTTAATCCACATTATACGTGCTTCAATCATCTCATCTGCAGTGATATTAGTTGATTCTGGTATCTTCTTTTTGCGACACCTGTCAATAAATCTCTGGCAGTAGCTGGTTACCCTTAGAAGCTTGTCATAGTCGCTGTAGTTATTAACATCTATACCAAAGGGGTAAACGGCAGGTTTCTCCTCTGTTACTGTAACTAAAGCTGTCTGTGTTTTTCTTGAACGACTCAAATTTGGCAACTGTATGTTGGTGTTTCCGCTCCATTTTGGCCACTGTTCAGGCTCTAGTGATAACCATTCTGGTCCACAAATCCAGTTGCACTCACATAATTTCTTTGCTGAGATTCCGCGTGTGCCCCAATCAGCAGGATTGGCTTTAGTGTCGATGTATCTAAACTGGATATCATCCATAGATATTATTTCACTTCGACGTCTTTCTATATAGGGTGGTAAAACTTTGGACGAGTGAATCCAACAGAGCACAATTTGTGAATCTGTCCATAAGTGCTTATCTAGCAATGGTTGATCAATCTGATTTTCTACAAATCGAAGCATCCTGCATCCTATTAGAACGGCTTCTAGTTCTAGTCGTGGTAGAGTTTGACTAACTGTCAATGTCGCTACTTGAGACTTCGCAAATGCTAATGAAGATATAACGTGGTTATCTAAACGTTGATGAATATAGATGCAGGCACAATATGCATCTTTACTGGCATCTGTGAAGCATAGTAGTTGAACAGGAACTTGTCTATCCATGATGACTCTGCGCGGAAGTGTTATTTGTGGAATGTTTTTCAGTTCTTCTTCTAATTGCTGCCACTCTAAAACCATTGAAGCTGTGACTGGCTCATCTAGACCGAACTTCTGTTTAGCCATTTTGTGTAGCAAAATCTTTCCTTTGATAGTTACTGGCAGGTAGATTCCAAGCGGATCATACAGTCGAGCAAGCTGTTGCATTGCTAGTCTTCTGGTATACACTTCTAGTGGTTGAAATATGTACTGTGGTCTCATTACATCATTGGCGGTGTCCCAAATAATTCCCAGTACTTTCACTGTACTACCTTGTTGTCGGTCCCATTGCGGTAGAGCTTCATTAAGCTTGAGATCATTTGAAAGCCACTGGCGTAGATTCATTGCTGCTATATCAAATAGGTTCTTCGCTGACTGGTATATCTCCATAGGGTCTTCTCCATGCACAACTTCTAAAACGACATTGTCCACATACAGATTTTGTTGTAGTCTATTTGCTAGTGTTCCCGGGTTTTGTTGTAAGTGATGTAGTATCGTAGCTAGTAATAAAAATGGAGAAGCATTGACACCAAATGGAAGTCTGGTAAAGCGATATACCTTGATATTGTCCACTGTGTCAGGCTGTGATGGATCTTTCAGCCATAGAAATCTGACAGTATCTCTGTCTGCTTCCACTAGAGAAACTTGATGGAACGCCTTTTCAATGTCCGCCCGCTACCATGACGATTTTAAACAGGCGAAAACGTAGTAAAATTCCAACCAGGTTAGTAAGTAGACATGGTCCAGCATGTATTAGGTCGTTCAAGCTTTTGCCATTAGCTTTGTTCTTGTTACTAGCGTCGTACACGATGCGAACTTGAGTAGAAGTACGATTTTCGTTTATGACTGGAAAATGCGCTATGTAGTGTATAAAGCGTCGTTCTGTTGTAGGCTGAGTAACTGACTCAATTATTCCTCGATGAAGCTGGTTGTTGATAGTTTCATTGTACGTAGCGTAGTGACGTGTTGGTGATCCATTAGGAGCTAACATCTTTAGTGTAGACTCAAGTCTTTTCTTTGCTACGTGATAGTTCGAAACCAAATGCTGTGTAGGATGTTTCCATGGAAAACCAACTTTGTAACGTCCATGCTTGAATTCAATTGTTTCTCTAAATTTCTGTATAACTTCTTTATCCTTCTCTGATAACTCAGACTGTTTGTTTATTCCTACTTGTTCTAACTGTGTCGAGTCTGCAACATCTTCTATAGCAGAATAGCAAAATAAATTAGGTGCGACAACTGACCGAGTGCTAGAATCATAATTCATTTCCGGTATCGTAGCATTTCCGGCTAGAAAATCTCCCAATGGACTGCGATGAGCAAACAAATCATTCTGAATATGGGTAGCTGGAATCATTGGTCCCATAATGCGGTTGATGAAATCTTGTCCAATGATGACATCAATTCTTCTCTGAGTGTTGCTTCGTGGTGGCAAGTTCAATAGTCGTAGCTGCCGAACTTTTTCCAAAGCTTGTGCGTCTAGTCGAATTGGCTCTACTTGGAATGGAGGCGCTAGCTTTGGAATTGTATAAGCTTGAATTTGCAGGCTAAAATCTTTAGACCCCTTTAGAATGAACTTCACTTTACTCGAGTGTACTGCCTCTATTACATCTGTGTTGAAGCATGATGTTTCTAGCTTGTATCTTCCCATGTGTAACAAACTAAGTCTAGAAGCTGCTTCATCGCTGATACTTGAATGTTTGGCTCCACCATCAACGTAGACAAAAACTTCACGAGCCTCTTCAGTTTGCGGATTCACTGCTGTGCATGGAAACGCTGGCATCACAATGCCTTCCTCTGCTGGATAGGTGACGTGGAAATCATGCTGCTTAACTATGGTTTCAGTGACGCTTGGTTCTGTCTGTACAGATAAATGTTGGGGAGATAAAATCTTCTCTCGTTTCTCGCAGAGCGCTGAGTTGTGACTGGTACTTTTGCAGTGGAAACATGGCTTCTGTCTGTTGCAGTCTTTCATTAAGTGTCGGGTACTCAAACATTTGTAGCATCTTTTAGCATTGGCTATTATTTCCTTGCGCGTTTTTGGATCAACCACCTTCTTGCATTCGTCACTGTAGTGATTGTCTTTTTCACAAAAGGCGCATCTCAGTTTATTTCTGGAAACATTCTGAATAAAATTTGCAGTAGGGATAGCTTTTTCTGTTCCAGAACCCTGGTTCCGTAGCTGTGTTTTCTTAACTTGTCCTTCATTGGTTCGATGTAAATTTACTTCTTGGTAGTCTTCCAAAAATGAAATTAATTCTTCCATCTTTACTGCATCTCTCTTTTTGCCTTGATACAGCCGAAATCTATTCATTTCTTCCGTCAGATATTTAAGTAGTTTTTCTACTAACTCCGTCACGTGACTGTCGAGGGCTTGATTTGTAATGCCTTGACGTTTGAGCGATATAGTAACTGAGCGTATTTCATCGGTAAATTGTTCAAGGTTACTCAGGTTTTCTTTCACGTGCGGAACTGCTTTCAGGGACTCCCAATGCGCTTTCTGTTGAAAACCGGGATTGCCGTAAAAATTCTTCAAAATAGTGACTGCTTCACTGTACTTGTCGCCTTCCATTCCCAACCCTTTAATTTTGTCATACGCTGGTCCTTCTAAGACTCGATGTAGATAGTCTAATTTCTGTTTGTTGTTGAGTTGTCTGCTGTCAACGTTGATTTTGAATGATTCCCAGAAATTGTTCCATTGTAAGGCGTTGCCGTTAAATTTTGCTAGTTCGATCTTCGGGAGCCTCGCGGTTGTAAAATTCGTAGTAGAATCTGATGACATATCCGGTGGCGGACTGCTGACGGGTTGCTTTTTCACCGACTCTAGGATTAACTGTAGTTCTTCTTTGCGTTCTTTTCGTTCGCGTTCTCGTTCTTCTTGAAGCGTTTGGAACATCTGTTGCTGCGATTATAGAAACATTTGCATCATTGCAAGTGTTGAGTCTTGTTGTGACAGCGATCCGCCCTGACCTGGCTGATTTACCTGTGACATAGTTTCATTCGGCAATACTTGACCCCTGGATGCAGTATTTTGCTGCGTTGGCAGCGAAGTGGCTTCCGTTTGATTTTCGGCAGACATTACTTCGACCTTATCAGCTGGTTTCGTAGCTTGAATTTTATTGACGACGTCACCATTGCAACCGAATTCGGACAACTGCTTTGTAGTAAACATTCCCGATTTCACCAGCTGAATTAGTAAATTATTGTCGCAACATTTCTCGCATGCCCATTGAAATTCGCCCAGCTTACTTAATGCCTCATAAAGTTTCTCTGTTAGTACATGATCTTGCTTTAGGTTTAAACAGTAAAAAACTACTCTCTGCTACCAATTTTGTCGTGTTGACAAAAGGTATAACAGTTAAGATTTTTATCAAACTTTTATTTATAACAGTGAATTATGACATACAGCTATAGCTTTCACATTACTGCAGCCATGCAGTCCTGCTTCACACACTGACTACACTGTATCACACACACTAATACAAATCAGACAACAATTCAATAGTGCTGCCATCTATTAGTGGCAATGCATACTTTACAGCAACGAAGACCAGTTGAGGTAGTCTACACTTAAGTAACAATAGTACAGATTAAATGATTGAATAAGATTATCGCGGCTTGACGAACTCCATGTCCGAGCTTAAGCACTACAGACAAAATCTTCGGTCGTTCACAACGACAATGGAGGTGGCTACTGAGTGATCAGCGTGTGTGGTGCAGAGCAAAAACTAATTTAAGTTTTCAAAGCTTTAAAATTCTATCTTCGCGGTGGATACACAAAGTAATGTTTAAAGAAAAACCGGATGATTGTGTAAACACGAGTTCAAAATAAAGAATGCTCTAAAATATTGAAAACTAGAATAGGTCTTTTTAAATCAAAGCTTAGATTAAATAATAATTACCTCGGATACTCAAACTTCGTTAAACTTTCAAAGCTACGCTCAGTGAATCTATTAAGATTGGCAGCGCGCCTTTTTGTCACAAGCGCGTGGCCGACAAATAGAAGACGGTACCGTGATAACCGCGATCATGAACTGCTGCGTTAGTTTCATGATGTCATATGATGTAAAACCCATTTTTTGTGTCATCATGGGTTTAAGCAGTACTGTAACACCTATGCAAATGTGCTTGACATGGAAGGGAAACTGCCTGCCATTGCACAAACTGTGATTAGTTTCTGACATAAGCAATAGTTATGTTGTGGGCCCCCTCTGACGGAGCCACTTCTAACTCCTCGCACCCGTCTTAAATATTTTTTACTTGTGACATAATTTAGCAACATTCTCATAGCTTGAAGTAAATTTGTTACAAATTTTTCAAGTAATAGTTTATTTGTTGCTATCTTTGAATAGCGTTGAATAGCTAGCTTTTGTTTGTCAATAAGAGTATTCTTTAAGAAACAGCTCTACTTTACTATTTATTGCAAACCAAATCAGCATATACTACAACACAACTGTGATGAAAAAGCAGATTTTTTACTAGATATTATAAAAGTTTGAGCTCAATTGGCCCTAGGCAGCAGCCTATAGGATAATCTGGTCCTGCATAATGTAGTTTCTTGTTTAATTTTGTTATTTTGAACTAACGTCCATGATTATATACAAAGTGAATAAGCACACCATTTGGTTGAAAACACTGTGTTACACTACATAGTTTTTTGCTAGTTTTGTCTGTTGATCTGTGAAATTACGATACCTGGTGATGATTTTCACCTGTTCATTATCAGGGAGGAAGATGCTGAGGATGACCCGCACGGTCACATCACGTCACTTGCAGTCAAACGATCGCATCGGCGACTGGGACTTGCTCAGAAGCTGATGGACCAAGCATCAAGAGCCATGGTGGAATCATTCAGTGCAAAATACGTGTCGTTGCACGTTCGGAAGAGCAATCGAGCTGCTTTACACTTGTATACAAACACTCTCAAATTCAAGTAAGCATATAGTAAACTATAAAAGGAAGTAGAGGAAACCTTTTTTCCTTGTAAAATATGTGTCTTTGCACATAAGGAAGAGTAATAGAGCTGCATTACATCTGTATACGAACACTCTCAAATTCAAGTAAGCACTTAGTAAACTATAATAGGAAACAGCAGAAACCTTCTTTCTTTGTAAAATATGTAGCGTTGCACATAACAATCGAGTTGCGCTACAAGTGTATGCAAACACTCACAAATAGCTCTAGTAAGCTATAAAAGGAAATAGTGGAAACTTTTTTGCTTAGCAGATTTTTAATTTCCTAACACCCTAATAATTGTCCATCTTAGTGACGATGTATTGGTTTGTTTAGGAAGTCGAAACTCAAGGAATTTATTAATAAATGCTTCTGCATACTTACGTGTTATTCATTAATTAATTTCTTTTTTAATTCATATTTGTCTCATGCAGTATGCCTGATTGCATTTTTATAGTACTCGAGTAAGAAGCAATCTATGTTTTTAATAGTTATCTACTAAAATATTTTTAAGGGCATCACCTTATAATACTTCCTCCGTCTTCTCAATAGATGTCACTCCATTATGCATATTGAAATATTAACAACACTGTTTATAGCGCTGATGTTGCCACCTAGTAAAATTATCATTAAACTTTAAAAACTATGTACCTTTGAAGAACTGGCTATTTAAAAGGGAAAGTGGATCCTTAACCAAGAAATAAAAGTCTAATTCCAGACACAACATGTTTTTATGTCATCAGGACTACAAAGACCAAATTGAAGTTGAATTTGCTTATCCCTCCACTTTCATTACATTTAACTCTTGAAAATAAGGCATTAGCTGAATCAGTAGCTTAGTGCTATCCTTGTTTCTTTTTGTTGTTTTTTAAGATTTCTTTGTTGTTTTGGTCATGAAATATGGTGTTATAAACAGTTCTAATATTCATATTTTTAATTCAAATTTGTATTTTTCGAATGGATTATCTAGCTTTTGCTGCAATTTGTATAAATAAACTAAATTATTGTGAAAAATGTTTTTGTCATATAGACAATGCAAAAAGGCTTTTAAATGAGCTCGTAGTAAGACCGTATATGTATTTTAACTTTCTTATATGAATGGTAGATGACTATATCAAAGTTAACAGGTGCTAAAGTAAAGGTGTTTAAAATTCTGTGTTATGTACAAGGCCAGTGAATAACTGCTGTTTTCCATTCAGTAATCAGTATTTGTTGTTGATTTAAAGGAATACCAGACAATGGTGTTGACATTAGTTCATCATAAAATATGTTCTATAATATCGAAAACTACAATAGCTTTTTTAAAATCAAAGCTTAGATTAAATAATAATTACCTCGGATAGTTAAATTTTTTGTTAAACTTTCAAAGCCAGGCTCAGCGAAGCCACTAAGACTGGCATTGACACCTTTGTGTAACATTTGTGTGGCCAACAAATAGGCGCAGTATTGCAGCATGATATAAGCATGATCATGAACCGCAGTGTTCAACTGTGATGTCAATATGACATGAAACTCATTTTCGTGACATGACACCAGTGTCTCATAGCAATCTTCGCTTGCGCATACCTGCTTGACGTGCAAGGAAGATACCTACCATTGCACTAACTGTGGTTGTTTGTGTCGTAAGGTAATTAACTTTCCAAGGTAATTATTTAAATATTATAAACAACTGCTAACTATTATAGGCAAGAAAATTTATAGTTTGGACAGTAAATGAAAATGAGATTGAGTCTAATCAATCATCTGGTTTTTCTTTAAACATTATTGTATTTGCAGCATCAGTGAAATTGAACCCAAGTATTACGCAGATGGTGAAGATGCTTATGCAATGCGGAGGGACTTGGGAGAGTTTGCCAAAGAGGTGAACACTTAATTTCAATTAAATTTTATATCTGAAATAAATTATGCACATAATTTTGTTTTTTTTGATTAATATGCTTCTCTGGGAACGGCAAGTAGCACTCTACCTCAACATTAGCTTGTACATGCTGTCACTTTATCCTCGTGTGAAGTAACGTCATTGTTTCACATCTGAGGCACCAACAATGTATTATGAAAAAATTATGCGAGTTTCGTTTTGGTGTAATCGTTTTTGCATGATGGTTGTCATGGTGACACAA
Source organism: Tubiluchus corallicola (assembly GCA_030141605.1). NCBI lineage: Eukaryota > Metazoa > Priapulida > Priapulimorpha > Priapulimorphida > Tubiluchidae > Tubiluchus > Tubiluchus corallicola. The sequence goes on along the minus strand of JAQGDQ010000122.1, from coordinate 339,503 downwards.
CACTTTGCCGGTACGCATTAGCGTTGATTCATGTCTTTGCCCCAGGATGACGATGAGTTCATCCCTATAGAGTGATTATGCAGATGTCGCATTAGTAAGTCATTTTGTTGAAATTAACCTGGTTGGTGTTAAGTAGTGGCAAGGTAATGTTTTTTGTCTGCTGTAATGTTTCAAGACCTTTAACATTGATTTTTGCTATTTTTTAATCGTTTTACTGATCAGCAGTAAGTAGGCGCTGACTAGACAACACTTTTTGTGAAACTTCCTAGGAGCGCTCAACTTCTGGTCTTGATTTCTGCTTTACCATTTTTGGTTTGGTCACCGAATTGTTCTAATTGCAGGGAAGATCATGCTGTCTGACTTTCATTGTTGGGGAATATTGGTATAAGGGTGGTACACAACCTTCTGTTAGAGTGTTACTGAATGTTCAGAAACAATGATGAAAAGTAGAATGGTACACAACCTTTTGTTAGAATGTTACTAAATGTTCAAAAACAATGAGGAACAGTAGAGTGGTACACAACCTTTTGTTAGAATGTTACTAAATGTTCAAAAACAATGATGAAAAGTAGAGTGGTACACAACCTTTTGTTAGAGTTTTACTGAATGTTCAAAAACAATGAGGAAAAGTAGAGCCACGTTTTACAGCCAAGCAAAATGGTATAGAATCTGTCATGTCATCAATATTTAATTGGAAAGCTGCATGCATCTCGCACTGCTGGGTGATCTTCAGGAGTGTGAACAAAGCAGCGAAGCAAAAATTTGGGGTTTGGGTTTTGTGTTCAAACTGGTAGTCCTGAAAAAAGTCAAGCTTTGCAGACATCTGCGAGACATATTGGGGGATCTTGAGTTGGACCGTGGTCTCTTCAGTTTATACCCCATAAGATCGCACTCTGTTCCAGACATGCAAATCTTTCCCGTGTGGTAGATTATCTACTGTTTCAGTAATATTTTAACCTAATAAATAATAAATAAATAGTCCTGTATTTAGTACTCATTGTTTTCCAACCCCCTTCTAGCAAAAGGTTGTGCTTGTAGCATGACTAGTGAAAGGGTAACTCAATGTTTGGTACTGCTGTGCACTGTGAGAAGCCGTACAAAAACTCACAGATTATTTTACCAATGATTTAAAAACTACGACTTTTACATAGATTTTTTGCTACAGGTTGGCTGTAGTTACCCACCAAACGAAGAAAGCAAAAGCAGTGGTGATGCCTCTTGAGACGACGACATGTGACTGTCTCCTCTTCTGTTCTAGTGTCTTTTGTATCTTGCATCTGTGCGACTGCCTGAATGTTCACTTACAGCTTGGGTTTGAACAAAGATTTACAGCTTGAGTTTACAGTTGCAGCAACGAGAATTAGTAGTTGCAGTTGCCTTTTTAACTTGTTCACCTATGTGGCCTGTTTAATGACATTTCGCAAATGCAGTAGATATAATTTTCTAAAAGCTAGAGCATCAAACCTGTTGCAACAGTCTCGATTTGCTTGTAATGTTCATAGTCGTTATTTGTCAAAAGCACTGCTAGATGGCACCATCTGCCATGATTATGAATGTTAAAAAGAATATGTAATTAATGAAACTAATTTATATGAATTTATTTCTCCTTTCAGTTTTACAGAACATTCTTTTTGATGTGTGACAGCTTGCGACTTTATTGACACTTGTTTATGCGTTGATATGTAATGTGTACATTAAATTTAATTTTGACTGTAACATTACTTTAATATTGTAATGTGAAATGAATGTTAAGGAAATAAATTGATTCAATTGTAACAGATGTGTATTATTCAGCTTCTTGTACAAATGATGACTTGTGCCAGATCTATTTAAATTAGGGTGTGAGCATTCGCTACCAGAAAGTGAAATTGAATCGAATCTTTAACTTTCGAATTTGAATCAAATCGACTTTCAACATTTCAATTTGCATTGAATTCGAATTCAGTTTTAGAGATTCTCGAATACATTTTCAAATCACTAATAAAAAGTGGTTTTGTACGTATTACTTTGGTCGTCAATAAAAACACTACTGTTTAAAAATTGAACACCGGTTATGCTGAATTGTGTTGATTGCATGATGATTTTGTCAAATGTTTTAATGAGAAAAAATGTATTTGAAATGCAGGATTATTTGAAACAATAATTTTAGGTTGGAATCATAAAATGTAAGGGACAATCGATGTTGACAATAATGACAACTTTATGATTAAGTCTTTCAACGATTTTGGAAAGTTGTGCAATTTCGATAGTGTAGATGTTTTATAGTTAAAAGCCTCGTTTTAATGAGCATTAATTACTCGTAGAATCATCACTAGTGTAATAATTGCTTCACTGTTTTGCGGTGGCATTGTTCAGGCAAGATGGTAACGTTTGGCATAACTTGTTTGTCTTCATTTACAATACCCTCAAAATTAAAATGACAGAGACTACGGGACTAAGGAAAATTCTAGTGACTCATTTAAAAAATAAGACTGTGTTTAGTAATATAATTCAAAACGGCGTATTTACAACTTCGCGGAATGGAAAAATGGAATTTCATTTTGCATAAAGTTTTAACAATTTGTGGAGGAATTTCATTACAATAAGAGAACTTTGGTAGAGATCAAATAGAGAACAAATTACAGACTTTGTTACACATTTGTTAGTAAAGATACTATAATTATTGTTCACTATTACAGGTAACAAAGTCATACTATAATAAAGAAACCAATTATTAAGCTTAGCCTATTTGATAGGTAGGTCTCATAAAATTACAATTTTGGGGCTGTACGTTTATGCAGTAAACAGACTGTAATAAGGTGAAGTTTGTTACTTCGTGAGCACAATGCTGCATAGCCTAATCAAGCCTAACATGACATTACAAAGAGACTCAAGTTACTTGTTCAATGATTTAGCAACTACTCGCGTTAAATACCTAGAGATGATGATGATGATAAGTTTTTATTAGCCTCTTTTTGCAGGCAAAAATATCTGAACTAACATTATACAATTTTACATAGACACTATACAGAGTGAATTCTACAATATTACATTTACGGATTCTGTAATTAGCTTTTCTAATTTGTGCGTACAACATTTCTTACAGTGATATTAAACAAGAAGTATTAAAGTGCGTGCTAAAATCAAGGTTGTTAATGCAGCAAGTTTCCTGTGAAGTAACATAAAATGCAGTTAAATTGACATACCTAGAGCATTATATAGGTTTCAGTTTACTAAATAAATAATTTTGCTTTCCAATTCAGTTAGGTGCCGATACAAGTTTTTGTCTGAATAAAGAAGCTTCACAATTTGGTGAGCTGTTAAATCATTATTATGAATGAGATAGGTAATTAAATTTTCAAGAAACTGAAGTTGCTCTTCCGTTAGTGTAGTAGGGAGACATATCTCTGGATTTGGTGCTTTAGATGGGCAGGTGCTAGGAGAGATCGGGTGAGCGTTTGCTTCAAATGTCAGGTCTTCCAACCGCCATGATGCGAGGTCGCCTTCAACGTTGAAGCAAGTGGTGGACATTTCCTCTGAAAATGCAAATGTCATACTTTAATGTAAACACCTCAACTAAAAATGAACTTGGCTTGCATTAAAAATTCTATTTTAGCAGATTTAAAGTTTTATATTTATCCACTTGGAAACTTATTCGGATTGCAAAAGAATGCTAGCTGACCTACCATCGTTCTTGCCTGTTTTTCAAATTGTTATGTAAACAAACGTTCTAATAGACAAAAAGACAACAAATGAAAAAGACATAGCGGCCAATTAATTTTGTAAAATTTCAACACAAGACAGATTTACATTTAACTTATGTCTACAAAATGACTGAAAACATAAAGAACAAATTGTGCAATTATATAAAAATAAATACCATATACAAGTATAATTACAATGTAAAAAAGCAGCTGATTTCAAAAATAGCAAAAAAGTGATTAATGTTTAGTCGTGAAATTATCTCCTCAAAATCGAGATTTTTGCTACAATCATGGGTAAGAGGTCAAGAAAGCAAAATATTAAAATTGAAGGAACTTCATAATCTCTTCAAGCTTTTCAGACGGAGAGATTGTTCCTATAACGCTTATTGCATTACCTCTTTGACAAGGTAATGGACAAACGCAGGAATAAAAAGCTTGTAGACCTAGTCTCTCCGGAGGCTTATTGAATTTGTTTATATAATGTACAAAGGAATTTTTCACCATCATTGTCAAAGGTGCCAAAAGTTTCAATAGCAATTGGCACAAAATTGATAGTTGGCAAAAGATTGTTGTATTTCATATACAAATGGAAAGTCCCAGCAGCTTGAGGGGCCAACAAGTTAGAATCGTTTGTTGAAAAAAAACTGGCGGCGATGGAATGAGATCAAGCATGAAAATAGACCTTATTGCGTTTTTGGTACATAAGTTAGCGTTCTATTTTGCAAGCAATAATTAACATATTTTAGAAAAACGTGACACCAACATGCGCCGCTTTTTTGTGCTCAACCGTGGAGTTTTTTTTATCGAGTTTCCCGCTTGAATTTCATCCAGCTGTGCTAAGTATTTTACACTGAACGGTTCTAAGCTTGTCGTCATAGATTCTTCTATTGATGTGATCTACTTTTACAAACAATAATTAACGTTTTTTAGCACTTAAGAACGCATTTTGAAATCAATACGTTGCTGTGCCGTCCCCCCCAGGTACCTCTAAGTAGCTGACTTTAAAAATGGATTTTGTCACCTGTAACCTGCAATTGCTGAATGTTTTACAGGTCAGTGTGTATCTGTTTAGTCTTTAGGTCAGTAATGTCTTTGCGCCTGTCTGAGAATGTTACGCTACAGTGACACACTTTAGTAACTTCTCTAAATAGTGCCTCCTTTCACGAATCTTCTCTCTGAGGACAATTTACACTTACAACAATGCTTTCAGTCCTGCACTACATTGCATTTACTAGGTGCAATGTAAATGTGTCCTAGTAAACGTGTCCAAATAGGCATTTGAGTTCACGATTTCAGCAAACAGTATAATGAACGTTTAAAAATTGTTTGTTGCCTTTGCTGTTATGTAACTAGGCCAAAACAAAGTACTATTCAATCCCGTGCAAAAGGCAGCCTTCTAGTTACCTATCGCAGATGAGTCTAGAAGATCAGTCGTCAAGATTACATCCGTTACCATGCCAACGTAGCTCTGTGAACTGCTGAATCCCCCATCGATTTGGTCCTGGTCCTGACCAAGTATTATGGTTCCACCTCCTGGTATGCTTTGGCCATCTAATTCACCATATGCTAATATAACAAATACAAAATAGCAATGATACCGCATTATAAACAGCATCATTTATGCGTCAAATACGCATTATTCGTTTTCTGCAAACCCACAAAGTTTCTCGATGGCATTTTTACGAATTTTTAAACATTTCTGTTAAATTTTTCGCGCAGATTTTGTAACTTCTTGGCAACATTTGTAACATTGCTAGAAACTTTATAGAACATTTAACATAAATCTTTCTTGCTTATTAATCTGTTTATTCACAAAGACTGCTGCCATGATAAGTCTAGAGAAAGTAACGCCTCGTGGCTTGCCCGCTAAAATAGTTAGCGGAAACCTTAGTGAACACAAACATTAAAATATAAACCATCGATAAGAACACGTCACAGATATATCCATTTTCCGCAAAACTGGAAAAGTTACATTTGGCGAAAAACAATCACAATGTGCAGCATGTACCTCATAGAGGCATCCCTACCAGGGACAAACCTTGCAGGTCAGACAGAAATTGAAAAACATAAATGTGAGGAACAGGAAAAGAATTAAACTTCATAGTCCCTGTGCCCCCTCTTCCATAACATGAAGCAAAGCGTGGCAAATAAATGGATGCATGGTAATAGTCAGCAAAAGTTCAACTAGCAGACGCTTATGACTATTTCTTCCTACAGGATTTCTGAACACGGTGAAGAAATGCACTGCAGCTGTGATTTTTTCCAGTTACCCTCCCACTCCACCCCTTGAAGTTACCTCCAAGCTTTCTGAAAACGCGTTGACATTACCAGCAGGGCATCCGAAACCTGATTTCATTTCCCCCAGAAGCAGCACCTAATTTATGTTACACTGCACTTTTCACTTTCCCCATTTTGATTTGGCTAAAATGATCAAGTAATACTTTTCAAATCTCGCAAAAGAGTTGTGCACAAACCTGTAACAATACTCCACGCCACACAACGCCACACCTCGCCACATCATGCCACATCGCACCCAATCAATTACTCGCTGCAGTTACCCAGCTTAAACGTTTTAATTTCGTCACTTGTTTGACCATCCAAGTCGCACACCGATAGCCAGAGCATTATTTGGCCATTCTGGTGTATCAGATAAACGACGTCTCGGCTACAGGAGCTTGGATGCGATGCGACCTCATAGAGTGTAGTTATCACTTTTCATTAGTTAGCAGGAGAAATATTGGACTGGTTCTAGATTTTATTATTGTTTTGGCCAGTTTTTATAAACCTCATCTTCACAGTCAAAATGAATTCAAATGTGGTCAAAACTTATATTATACATTAATGTAATATTAGCTAATTTTACGCTATTTTTCTGGTTATAATCATGGTCAAAAGATGCCATTGGGATTTATGTAACTCGGGCATTCAATATAAGGGTCGTCTATGGAGTGGAACAGTCAATTATTTCCATTTCCGTAGCCTGACAAACGGAAAAATAAAAACCTTAATAAATCCTGTAGACGAGCACAAGCTCAGTTAATATAGAAAAATACATTGCAGGTTTGATGTTCGTATGTTTAAAGGCAAGAGAGGCTTAATATTTTTGTTGCTAACTTATTGTAAAGCAGGGCTGACTGGCTTAGTTTCTTTATTATGCTTAATTCTGTATTTTGTAGTGCTTTGAAACTTCGTCTCTACATTCTGTTTAAATTGAAAAGTCATTTTTTGGTTGCTCAAAGTGTTAATTTCGTGTAAAATAGTTGTGCTCTGCAAATTTGTGTTTATGAAAAAGTGCAATCAGTTCATCTGCTGATTAGACATTAGTTGTGACTGTCATGTTGTTTAGTTCCGTTTACATTAGTTGAGACAGTTGTTGTTCAGCGTAAGCTGTAATCCCGAAAGCCTTTGAGCGTGCTTACGTTGCAGCGGGGCGGAGAAATAGACCAGTATGTTTGACGTCAATTACCGAAGCGCTATGGGGTAAGTCCTGGCGCCAGTAACGGAAAAAGCTGTTAGAACTCAAATGCAGCAGGTCTGATTGGCAGTCAGCATAGGAGGTTAGCAATGTACTATGCGTTAAAAATAGAATAGCAAAAATTATAGTACACCTGTCAGCACTCAATATTGGCACCATATCGTCATGATTTCGTCAAGATCTTGACAATAAATATGTACAGAAAATATTGACACCATGTTGGTACAATAGTGGATATTTTTGTCAAGTACTGGTACAACATCAGATCAATATTGTCGTCCAATATTTAAAGCACATGGTTTACACATATTGCTAGAAGCATTGGTACAATATAATCGTTCTGCCTGGGATGATAGTAGCGGACGATCATTGCCTACTGTAGTTATCACTTCACTTTGCGGTTTAGTCAATAGACTTAACACTAAAATGACTAATAGTCCAGTCAAGTTAGCTCAAAAAATGCATGACCTGGACAAAAATAATGTATGGCTTAATTTTAGTACAGACACTCAGAAAGTCGTCCAGAACAACATATTAAAATCCTCATAAATCCACCTTAGGAAAAAAGTTATGGAAGTTTAAACTAGAATTGCCTCCAATGCAGCATTAAAGGCAAAATAACTCAACTAAGTGGCATTTAAGATTGCGTAATGTATTAGCAGCTGACATAAACATACATATGGACCGTCAGAAAAATAATATTTCAGGGTCATTCAAGGCAATGAAGTTTCAAAATGGCCACCAACGCAGAATTAAAGAAAAAATAACTCAACTAAATGCTAAATGGCTTTTAAGAACAACAATGGAACAAAAATGTCTGCGTCATCAGCTTCAATTGCAGTTTGGTTACCCTTCGGGCAAATTTTCAGCCCGCCTCGATTATCATATCATTTTAAAATGGTTTAACTGCAATGGTCCTAATCAATTCTGTTCTTTTCTGATGTAAAGAAAAAAAGCAGCAGCGCTGGACTTTGTTACACAAATTTACACTTTAAAAACTGTTGATTACAATGCAATGAAATTCTTGAAATTTTAATGTCAAAATTAATGTCATTAAGTTGATTAACTTAAAAGTTAGAAACTCATAGTTGAAAGGACAGAAATTTCTAATCATTTGAAACAAGGAAAGTTGTACTACTAATGACGAATCCAATCAAATTTATGTGATGTAAATATTCATTTAATACATCAAAACGTCGCTACAATATCACACAAATGTCACTCCATTAATAACAATAATGATTTATTTTACATTTTATTAAATACATAAAATATATGGATACATGAAACAGAACTATTGTTGCGCGATTGAAATTAATTACATAATTTTAAATAGGCCAGCATGATATTGTATATTTATATATATATATATAAATATTTGCTCATGGTTTAACTCAATTAATTACATAATTTTAAATAGGCCAGCATGATATTGTATACATATTTATATAAATTACTTTCTTAAGGTCTAATTAGAAATATAGTTAAACTAATGATGCACACGTTGAAAAAATAAAGACTCTAAAATTAAAACAAACTGATAAACAAATAAAAAGATATTTTGAAAAGTATACTGCTCATAAATTTACTGCAACAAAATTCTATATTTTTTAAACTTTCTTTGCAGTCGTTTTTTTCTCAAAATATGTATTTTACACATCTTGTATTTACGAATAGCATTTTACAGTTGCTTTGCTGTCTTGTAATCGCAAACGGATTGTTTATCAACAATACATGTACAAAAAACAATAACGGTGACAACTATAATGATGATGATGACACGCCATCTCTGACACTACCACCGCTGCCAACAGCAGCACTATGACAATTTTATACCATCGCCGTCGCCACTGCCAGCAGGAACAGTAGGATCATCAAGAAGAACACTTCTCATTCCATATATATGGGCCTTGCGGGAAACCAAACTATGCTTATGCAGAATGTCTTCCAGTGATATCATTGGCCATTAGTGCCTTGTTCTCATCTCAGCTTAATACGTTTCGAAAAAAAAATAAAAAATTAGAATTTTTCCCGCCAAAAAGCAAATTGACTTCCTTTTTGAAAATTTGCATGGTGACTGGTGAGTCGCAAACCTTTCAAATTTTGCTGAAAAAATTCTTAAATATGCCTACATGGGTGGGATAGTCACTATTAATAATTACGTTTTATGAGTTTTTTAATAAACCTGACTTTCTTAGTATCAAATTTCCTTCTTACTGGATAAACCGTCCTATTTTCTAGTTGAAACATTTATTTTACACTGAGATATAATTTATATCGTTTAGTATCAAACTTTCCAGTATCAAACTTTCCTAGTACGAAATTTTCCTCGTACCATGTTTTCTCAGTACCAAAACTTCCTTGTACTAATATTTCTAAGTACTAAACAATCATGTATCATATTTTCCTCGTACCAAACATTCCCTGTGCCACATTTTCCTAGTATCAAAAATTCCTTGTACCTAAACATAATAGTACCAACTTTACCTGCACCAGAATTACCACGTACTAAAAATTCCTAGTACCAAACTTTCCTCGTACCTATTTTACCTGTAGCAAATTTGCCTGTATCAAACTTACTTGTACCTAATGTTCTTAAATTCCATTTCTTCACTACTTGCTACTTTTCTGCTGTCTGTTTTCAATTCTCGGTAACTTATTTTTTAAATGACTCATCAAGTTAATTAAGACGCGTTGCTAATGACGACGGGCCTTTAATGGTTTTTAATTCCGTGTTACATTCATTACGATTACCACTGTTTAAATGAAGCTTGCATTCTGAATACTAAAGTCTGACAAAGTTCTTTAGTAACATGAGCTGTAGCTTGTATTTGCTCATGGTGTAACTCAATTTATTACGTAATTTTAAGTAAGCCTGCATCATATTTTATGAAACACGAGGTGGGTGAAGTATTATGTGTACTTACTGAGTCCTTCACTTCTCAGATGCGTGAGCATGATTATTAAAAATTACTCCTTGTAAATTATTTCATTAAATATAATTACAGAATTTAGTTAGTCTAGTGCTGAACATATTAATTAGTAATTTAAAATATACAGTTAAATTGATGCTCACATAAAAATCTTTAGAAATAAACACATACTATACATAAATTTGAACATGTTTTAACAGCATGTAAGTTATTATATATGCTCATACTTAGGCTAAATAGAAAGCATTGATCGTGTAGCTCAGTTAAAAAAACGTAAACCTCTAAAAATAAAAAGGAAACATGGGCAATTTGAACCCTTACATGTAATGATAATAATTTTTTTAGTTTTACTAGCATTATAATTTCCTAATGTATAGTTATTGTTTTATTAAGCCATCAATGGTGATGAAAGTCATAAATTTTAGAATTAATCTCATTCAGTCTATAATTAGTTAAATCGTTGTTATGTATTACATAAGTGATGAAATCAGTCAATAACTGAACTTGTGATTCAGTGAGTGGTGTAGGTAAGCACATTTCCGGGTCAGACCCAAATTTGGGGCAAGTGCTTGGATTGACGATGTTCGCAGAGCCAATTGCAGTGAATTCTTCTCTTCTCCAACTTAATAAGTCGCCATCAATGTTGTAGCAAGTCGCAAACATTGACTCTGAAAATCAGAAAACAAGTTTTTAAAAATATTGAGATTTGTTAGCCTTTTTAATAATCAGCATATTAGATACATCGGCATGATAATTCGACCACATGGCATATTAAAACCTTTTGCAAGATAAAAGAATCCAAAGGCTTTGGAAAATTAAAGACCGGAATACAAGATGTCTGGTCTACTGCACAGAGCCTAAAGTTCAGTTTTTGCGGTTTCGAGTAATAATAAATTGAAAGAGATTAATATTTTTAACATAATATTGGCTACAATTTTTATTATGATTAGGCTAATATGAAGGACCACTTACGAATATCAGGTTCACTTAGCGCTTGTTGTACTGAGAAGGTCACGTCTGTCAGCATACCAACGAAATAGTGATTTACATTAATAGGACCGGTAGGCCTTTGATTTTGTGCAGAAATTAGGCACCCGCCAGATTCAATTGCCATATCTTCACTCATTCCAGTTCCTGAACCTGTAATGAATTATACTGCAGTCTCTTAATGTTGGTCGAGAGCTCGATTTAAATAACTGCTCAGCTGGAAGTCGTTGTTGTTGTTGATGTTGGTGTTGTTGTTCTTACTGCCATCGTTGACAGCGATACCTCTCGTAAAAACCTATTTTAAGGCACCGTGAATTCGCAATGGATCGTCATGGAAGATATACAAGACAAATTCTGCACTGGCTGTCAGAGTCGGATTTTTAATCTGTCATCTTGAACTCAAAACGGCCGTAACACGTTATATTCCAAGAGGCCGTCTAAGGCTCTGCTAATTCACAACAGATTGTGATGAAACTTTATATGAATGTAGTAGAAGTTTAGAACGAATATTCCGCATCGGCTATCAGTGTCCGACTCTTAATGTGCCTTCTCGAAACTTAGACACTACCAGATTTGGAAACGGATTGTCATAAAATCGCAAACGAACGTACTTGAACAAATTTTGCTTCTGTTAACAAAGTCAAATTCTTAATCCACAATCTTGAATTCAGTGAGTCTCCCTTGAGCAAAGTTCGTTTCGAACTTGTTGAAAATGATGAACAACAACAACAACAATGATTATATTTTAAGAATGCTGTATCATATCAGAAGAGCAAGAGCTCATCTTTGTCACTTTCGCTGATTTTAAGGGAAGCTTTTTTGTAGTAACCTGCCACACAAATTATCTAGATCATGCAACTGTAAAGGTAATACAGTTTAAGGCTATCAAAGCTATAATAGTCCCTCTTGAACTGCGCTAGAAATGACATCACTCAGACTAGAACAAACCGCAGCATTAGTAGCTTTTCATTGACATTAATTAGATCGTTTTTTTGCAAAATGACAAGCAGAAGTGACGTCACACGAACAGAAAGTAATTCTAAAACTGTAACAGTTTAATGCTGTGGAGATAAGCTGATATGTCTATAATTCGAGCTCAGTTAATTTTCTCAAACATCTGTAAAGTGACCTTGGCACTCACCCACACCTGAATTTATTAAAAATTTATATGAAAGTAGTGCGAAGGAATTTCAATTCCCCACACAATTTGAGTACCCTAACCCTATCTCTATCTCTAACCCTCATACTAAGCCTAACCCTAATTGGCTAATTTCTTGTGTGTAGGTAATTGTAAACTTTAGCCAAAGCTTGACAGATTGAACTTATTGAAATCAATGGTTCCAGGTTTCTGAAGGGCAAACGTTTGGGAACAAAGAGGTAAATGACTGAAAGGAATCGTAATAATATATATACTAGCAAAGGCCCCGCAAAAGATTTTGCGTAAAAAACCACGTGTAATCAATAATACGCGAACATCCTACCTAGTCCTCATTTATTACACAAAGCCCTTGACATCATGCCTACTGTTTGTTTAACTAACGCAAAGCCTGTAGCTTTTTGCTGAATTAAAGTTATAAGCAGAGTAGAGTACAATGGATGACGTCACAACAATGCCTTTGCGTCAGCAGTTTTCTAAGCGAAAATTGCCGAAAATAGAACTCCTAATTAACTCGCCAATACTCCTCTCGGTGGACCTGCTCTAAAATATAACCCACATCATCGTGTAGCCCTGTCCTTCCTCTTTGTAAAGAGCCATATATCTCCTTCCGAGAGTCCCACCGGGCGCCGCTAGAACGTTTTTTCCGCAGGCTGTTTGATCAAAATTTCGAAAAAATCGCGAGTTGGGTCCGGGAAAACGCCCGTTGCAGGGCGCCGTGGCCCTCTCGGGAACTCTAAATAAGCCTATGACACCCAGCGCCGAACGGGCTATCTATCCACACCCAGCACCACCCTCGGCCCATTCCCGTTCTCTACATCTCAGCCGTATAACTTTTGCAAAAAACGGCCGAAAAATGGCCATTTTTGGAGGTTTTTCGCCTCCCGTTCCTCCCGGTGGGCCCGATTCGAAAAATAAACCATCAATGGCACGACACTAGATCGAGACCTTTCGTTTGATGTATAGATCGCCGCAAATGGTGCCCTCGTCGGAGCTGTAGCCTCGAATCTTATATATATATATATATATATATATATATATACCAAGAATATTAATATAAGAGTATATATATATATATATATATATATATATATATATTATAACGTCACACTACCCATACCATGGCTGCCTACCTTGCGTTTTCTACCCTACCCTTCACCAATTGTCAAAATATTAAACGTGATTAACAGCCAAAACATGTTTCTTTTTGTTCCTAGAAAGCAGACATTTCTTGAATAGGCTTACTTACCTGCTAAAGCACCATCAACATAAATAGCCCAGTTTCCTCCAATGGCTTTCCAAGTTGCGCAAACTAAGTGCCAGTCAGAATCTCTGATTGACTGAGTACTGCAGTTTAAAATATGAGAAGTCATTACATCAATTAATCCAGACATCTTAAAAACAAGATTTTTCCAGAAAAGAACACAGAAAAAGCAAAACAGATTTTGCCTGAAAGTATGTCACAATGTAATCTCAAGTGCCGGATATTCTTATATTGATTTTGATCAGATTTAACTTATCAGTATGTAATAAGCAACAATTTAAGAAATACACAGCATTGAATTTCTTGGATATTTTTAGTTACAAAAATAAAAAACTGGTTGTGGATCTGCCATGTTTCTTTTGTGTTTAGTTGGCTCTGTTTTTCTATCTTAATTTGGGTTTTTTTCTTTAATTCTTAGAACGTCTATAATTCTTCACGCAAAAAATCCAATAATTCCTTATGTTGATGCTTAGTCCTACATGGTAAATAATATAATCTCACTTTTATTGTGTCACTTTTTCAGCCTTTCTTAAAGATCTGATACACGACCGTCTGTGTAGAAGAGAGCGAGGCAGTAATGAGGGCCTTACAGCCAAAAATTTCGTCGTCATTTAGTTTTATAATGCACGGGGTTGCGTAAGACTTTCACAATGCAAGATTTTCATTTAATTGGTCAGGGCTCTTTCAAATCTAAATTGACAGATTTGAAACTCTACAATCTTTTGCAAGATTATAGCAGACAAAAGTCTATGCAAAAAGACCAAAATATATTTCGTGAACTCGAAATAACGAATGTTGCGTAAGCGTTTAATGTGAAATGCTTGCTGATATTGGAAATGTACGTGTTGGTCATTAGCAAAAGTGTTTTGAACAAGGTAGCGAAAATCACGAAGCCTCAGTAGTTCTTTTCAGATTTTCGTCTATTTTGACCAATGAATTACCAAAGGTTTACCTGTAATTATTTTCAAACAACTTTCAATTATTTTGCTTTGTTTGCTGAAATGTATGGGAAGTGTAGTGACTTCTAGAACACCTTTATATTATAAAAAGTTTCCATTGCTTGCCTAACAAAATCACCCAGAGAGTAGTAAAAGCGAAAAACAGCCTGGCTGTTGATTTTTCCGGGCAGTTTGCCATATTTTGTTTGAACAAAACCATTTAAAATCACACAAAGCAATTAACAGCGGGAAAAGAGAGAGAGAGAGAGAAAGAAAGAGAGAGAGAGAGAGAGAGAGAGAGAGAGAGAGAGAGAGAGAGAGAGAGAGAGAGAGAGAGAGAGAGGGAGAGAGAGAGAGAGAGAGAGAGAGAGAGAGAGAGAGAGAGAGAGAGAGAGAGAGAGAGAGAGAGAGAGAGAGAGAGAGAGAGAGAGAGAGGAGAGAGAGAGAGAGGGGAGAGAGAGAGAGATAACTAGAGAGTGAACGGGGAGAGAAACGGGCAGGACGTTAACAGGAAACTGCTCACTGTTTGAACCAGCCCTTAGAAAGATTAAAAAACAACAGATGCGAAAACTAAGATTAGGGATCTAACCAGCAGTGCCAGAAATACCTACAGAATCACATCTTCCCTGTCACCATTCACAAGCAAAGAAAGTGTCATGTCGCCGTTAAAAAAGAATCCAATTCTGTTTGCAGGACTATTCGGGGGAACTTCGTAAGAAAAGAAACCCATTATGTTCGGCACTGCAGGATCATTTGCTGCCTCTGGCTTCACCCACTAAAATGAAAATGTTCCCATTAATTGCTGTATGACGCTAACGATGTCAGTGATAACTATAATGGAACAAGTTGCTGCTGCTGCTGCTGCTGCTGCTGCTGCTGCTACTACTACTACTACTACTACTACTACTACTACTACTACTACTACTACTACTACTACTACTACTACTACTACTACTACTACTACTACTACTACTACTACTACTACTACTACTACTACTACTACTACTACTACTACTACTACTACTACTACTACTACTACTACTACTACTACTACTACTACTACTACTACTACTACTACTACCACCACCACCACCATAACCATCACCACTACCACCACCCCATTACCACCGTCACCACCACCGCCTCCACCGCCGCCATCACCACCACCGCTAGGAGTAATTCTTCTTACTCTACTACTACTCATAAATTTTAATAATTTATACCTGACAGTTCGTAAATTGTTGAATATTCTCACTAGGTGAAGCGCTCCATTTCAGATGATCTGTGTGAGGTCCTTCACGGAATACAGCCATGAATCCATCAAGACTATCGCATTCAACAAACTCAGCTAGATCAGTAAAACATTTATTAGTCTACTTGGTGGGCTTAGTCAGTGTTTAAAATGGTTTTTCAGTGTGTTCAGTATTGTTTATCTTATCTTGCAACCTATGCGAAGCAAATTTTACAAAGATGTCTCTTGGTTCTGGATTATTCACGGAAACATTGAGACAGGAAGAATGACACTTTACATATGCAGCCTTCGTAGATTGTGAACATCCTATTGCACTGTAAGCTTCTTACGCAGATTATATATCAACGTTAGGAGAAAAATTAGGGCTTTTACTAGGCTACTAAGTGTGTGTACGTCATCGTATGTTCAATTTAGACGTTTCTATAATTTTATTTGTCCCTTTGCGTTTATAATATATTATTACTTACTTTTGAGTTTTTTAAGTGACTGACTGATTGATTTGATTTGATTTATTACTTTATTTCAAATACAAGTTCATAGCAGAAAAGATGTAACATAAAAAATTACAAATTAAAGTACATCAAGAATACAAAAAAAACAGTGACAATAATAAATAAATAAATACACACACAAATTCAGCGACTGACTGATTGACTGATTATGATTTGATTTGATTTAATTTAATATTTTTCTTTCAACTTTACAATGTTCATATACAAATCACAAATTAATACACAAAATACAATAATTATGGTTCACGACAATAACATTTTTTCACTGACTGAGTGACTGGCTGATTTAATTTGATTAATTTGATTTGATTTAACACTTTATTTTGAATCAAATTCATATTTACACGCACAAATATAAAAAAACGAAAATAAAATTTACATGCAGCTCAATTACACGATATTTACACCATTACATACTACATACACAAAAACTAAATTGTCCAGCAGTGCTTAGCACCAAAATATGCCTAACTATAATTTCTATATAATAAGATCCTCCACTGTCTTCTAATGTCTGAAGTGTAAACTGAATGGCTGACTGACTGACTGACTGACTGACTGACTGACTGACTGACTGATTGACTGACTTACTGACTGACTGATTGACTGAGTGACTGACGGACTAACTAACTAACTTTCTAGTAAAACAACTGGTGTTTGCTGAGGAACATGAGCAAAGCCAACTTTTTCGCTTACCGTCCGTTAAAACAGTTTCAGTGTCTAAGACATTCTGCCTCTTCGTCGCATCTTCTTTTAGTTTTGCTCTTTTAGCACTTTCAGCCCGAGCGACTCTGTGATACAGCGCCTCTCTCTTAGCAAATGACTGTAGACCATAGGCAACATGCTTATCATGGTGATTTGACTCGGAATGCAGGCCAGTCTTGAACCGAGGTTCAAATCCAACGAATCGAGGACGTGGTTTATTATGCTTAAGATGTTGCTCAGCAGAAGTGAAGGTTAAGTCTGCGTAATTTGGTTTTGCTTCATCTTGTGGTTTTATATATTGGTTGGCGTTCCCTTCTGCAAAGCAAATGTAAGATACAAAACCCCTGATCATTATGCATTAACTTCTTATTAAACAAGATGTCTCTCATGTAAGAACTTCCTCAACTCTCTCTCTCCCGTTCCCATGTTCTCTCTGTTTCTCATTCACTCTTTGGTGCTCTCTCTCTTTCTTTCTCTCTCTCTCCTCCCTTTTTCTCTCTCTTTCTCTCTCTCCATCTGTCTTTCCCGCCCTACCTCTTTCACTCTCTCTATCTCTCTTCCTCTTTTTCTCTCCCCGTTCACTCTCTAGTTATCTCTCTCTCTCTCTCTCTCTCTCTCTCTCTCTCTCTCTCTCTCTCTCTCTCTCTCTCTCTCTCTCTCTCTCTCTCTCTCTCTCTCTCTCTTTCTTTCTCTCTCTCTCCTCCCTTTTTCTCTCTCTTTCTCTCTCTCCATCTGTCTTTCCCGCCCTACCTCTTTCACTCTCTCTATCTCTCTTCCTCTTTTTCTCTCCCCGTTCACTCTCTAGTTATCTCTCTCTCTCTCTCTCTCTCTCTCTCTCTCTCTCTCTCTCTCTCTCTCTCTCTCTCTCTCTCTCTCTCTCTCTCTCTCCCTTTCTCTCTCTCTCTCTGGCTTTGCTGGTCTGAGGCGATCTCTTCCTGGCTGACAGACGGACATATGGAAACAGGTGTACACCACAGGTAACAGTTTAACATTGAAGAAAAAGGAAGTTAATAAGTAATCTAATCATCTTCTTTGTCCAAATAAGCAGGCCTAGGCGTCTAGGTTAGGTGTTACATAGTATAAGCCATTTATTACATCCAGCTGTGAACTGTATTTTTCGAGTTCGTGTTTAATAAAATAACCACAATTAGCGCTACAATTACAAAAATTCGTTAATTCCTTACCATTATCATGCAGTATGTGTCTCCTCGAAGGTTGTTTAAGGTTGTAATACGGGTTTTGAAAACGCTGACTTTCATACACCTTCACACATCTAACGCTTGAGAAGTAGAATAGAATGCATACAACCTTAATAAAAAAATAGCATGCATTTAATATAGCTATATAATTCTTGTAATTTAGATTTAGTTAGTGCAAATGAGTTAACTTCAGACAAAAAGTTATCTTATTTTAGGCAAAGACGATATTGTACAGGGTGGTACTTAACATTTTACCTTTTGCTAGTGGGAACAAAGAACGAGTAGCAGTAAAAAAAATTATCACGTCAAAGTCGTGAAAGGACCTTGACATTGAAGTGAAAATGAGCTTTGACTTTTTTAGCAACGTATACACGTTATCAAAATTTGAGGATAACAGTACCAAGTGAAATCCGAACACCAAACATCCGTCACTCTGGATCTTTCCAAGGTCAACGTCAAACATTCCAAATGCTACAAAATTGGGATCAGTGCCATTTGGTACGTCTACTGTGGCCTGGCTACGTACACGTCGAGGTCGTTCACTGTTTGCATTTCGCTCAGAATCTTCTGTCCGTGGTCTTCCTAGAACAGGACTTTGGCCAGCTAGCTGTTGGAAAGGCTGGCCTGAGCACTCTGTTGGAAAGTCTTCACTGCAAACATCGCAAACGTCAGGACAACAGTCATTGTAAGAAAAGCAATCACTGTCGCAAAAAAATCTCCTTCGCTATTTATGCCACCACAATCCTCAGGGCTGCATGTAAGTCTATCAATGCGATGAGCATCTACACTTACCCAATAAGTTCTAGTAGTGCTGTCATAACCAGCGCAGATGTAATGCCTCCCAAAGGACTGTCTAATATTTACTGCTAGTGTGTTAGCTGGTATAGGAACTCCGTTCACGTACAAAGTCAAGGAATCGTCTTCGAGAGCGAGTCGGAAGACATCTGGCTTTGTTTGCGTGGCATAAGAAATGAGCGTTTCTTCTGAAGCGCTTCGAGCATCTGGATGCGGCTGTATCCACAAGCCTATCATCAAGGCTTCAGTAGGTTTCGTTATAACGTCATTTATCTTTATGTAGTCAGTATCGCTGAACTTCTCAAATACAAATTTAGTGAACGCTTCCTCTACGTCAAAACAATTTGCTTCTTCTAGTTCTACTGGACGACCTCTATGTTTCTTCAATTGCCGATTGCCATACCCACCTTTTACTGAACGAACTCGCAATTATTGATTTTTTGAAACGAAATTTGATGAACAGAAAGCAAATGTAAAGCTCGGAGCTGAGGGAAGATTTGAACCAGAAGTCCTTTGTATTTTCATTTTCAACGCACGGTTATGCAGTCATGTTCATAATGTCATTAGGCTTGTAGTCCAAAGTTTCTAGTTCAAATCTTGAATATTTTTTTCTTGATTTCTGCCAATCAAGTTTGGTAACAAAAGATCAATAATTACGAGTTCAATTTTTCATCAAGCTATTATTTTCAGATTAAATGTACAACAAATTAGTGTTCACCTTTGTTAGTTCTGCGTTTGCGAGTACGTTGTTTAGCATCACAAACATCTTCACTAATCAGTACTGCTAAAACTATAACAGCAACAACAAAAAAAAAACTCATACGTTGACTATTCAAGAACATCTCGATACTATCGATACTACCTATCGCTCGCCTAAATAGAAACTGTCCTTTATATACCACATGCAATTACTTACGACATAATGATAATATAACAATAAACTTAAATTACAATGCTATAACCGTCCAAACTTTTCATGCAATAATTTACTATGCATTACTTTTCGATTGCACAATGGTTCGTTTTAAATCAGGAAATCAGCTTTCTTCTTATGCCCCTGCACATGTAGGGTTCATGCTCTTTTGGAATAGTGTTTGTCGTTTACTCCATAATTTGCGGGGCTTTGGAGCGCCAACAAACTGACCTCGTTGGAGAAATTAGTAACTGTGTCATGACAAAAAACCTAATAAAACATTTCAACCATTTAAAATGCACTTTGCTGATTGTTAGAATCGAGTTCCGTGAGTCGTATTTTAACTTGCAGATAAACAGTAAACTTTAATTTCGTATTTTGACACCTTTCATTTATTTATGTTCACTAAGTGTAAATTGTTTCTAGATCGTTACAATCAACTAGGTACCATTTGTTTGTTTAGGAAATGTTCGTCTCCCCCCCGCCGGGTTGGGTTATTGGGTTATTGTCCATGCTGATGAGAAGTGGAATTATTATCACGAAGTGCGTGAATTCATAATACGCTGCGACCACTCCCCTTTGCAACATTTCCACAGAATGAGACACTCCAATAGGAGAATTTCAAGGTGGGCACTCATTCTGCAAAACTATTTTTTAACTGTGAAACATCTACCTGGCCGAAAGAACGTGCCTGCTGACACATTATCACGCGCATAACCAATATATGTCACAGTTATATATTTTTGCTAAAACATGATCAACGTTTTACATAACAAGTATAACATGCACATTTTGACATGTTCGAAACACAGTAGAGTACCGCTTGAATGCCAAAGGTTTTGGTTGGGAAAACCTTTTTTCTCTCGATGCTGAACATGTTGAAACAGACTTATTTTGGTTCTGTTAATATAAATATGTTTATTATCTTTATCCAAAACTTCTTGTACTGCTGAAACCCTTACTATATTGCAAGCCAAATATCGGTATTTCGGCACTCATTTGAGAGGGGCCACTGTAAAGACCCAGGTTGAATTATTAAGCCGTGTTTTAACTTGCAGATAAACAGTAAACTTTAATTTCGTATTTTGACACCTATTTTGAAAAGATATTTCGTAGCTTTTCTTTACTTATGTTCACTAAGTGTAAATTGCTTCTAGATCGTTACAATCAACTAGGTAGTATTTGTTAGTTTGGGAAATGTTCGTTCCCTATGGGTTGGGTTAAACGTTTAACTGTACGTTACTACACTTTAATCGGATTGAAGCCAAACGCATAGATTTCCGTACGTTCATGACACAGATTTCATTGACACGGGGATATGCAACTTGACTTTGGTTGGCTAACCTGCCTTTTCACGTTTTACCTGACTTTCCATTAGCTGACGTTTGGAAAGCTAATGATCTATTTATGGTGGTGAAAGATGTCTACACATTGGTTTACATGGCTTTGCTGATCTTAACATGCCGGGAAGATGTTGTTTCGAATCATGTGAGAGCACCGTGAGAGCACTACTTTTTGCACGGCAACTTAGTATAAAAAAATCAACCGTAATGGCTATTATTAAGGGAGCTCTGGAGGGTAGGCTTGTCAAACCACGTGGCGGTTTCACTAGAAAGCTTGTCGATGAAGAAATTGGAGACTACGCCGTTAATCTTATAGAGACTCATCCAAAATTTACGATAGAGCAAATCATTGCGTCTATGCGCCGAGATATGCCCGAGAAACAACGCACAACCCGTTCAACGTTAGCCAATGTTTTAAAAGGTCGCCTGATTGTAATGAAGAATTTTGAAGACGCTGTAGAGGATAGAAATAGTGAAAGAGTGAAGCACGAACGCTTTCTTTATGCACACTGGTTGATGGAGAGGTTTGCAATGTGAAATTATATTCATTAACGAGGCGGGCATAAACCTGTGGATGAAGAGGACGAGAGGAAGGGCAAAACAGGGTCAAAGAGCAGTGCGAGTTGTGGCTAGTCATCACAGAGGCAATCTTACCATGACTTTGCAGTAAGCAATACAAATGGCCTGATATATCATTTCTTAACCTAGAAGGTGGAATGAATAGAGAACGTTTTATGCATAGCACCATGACCATAAAATACAATTTTAATTTGGTTTATCTTTTTGTAACTTGCACTTAAATGAGTAAATTACCTATTTATTCAAAGTACCGTATCTACATTTGACTTACCTAAGTGACATTTGAGTTACCAAAACACATTCGAAATTCCTATGTCTACATTTGACTTGTAAAACCGAGAGGTAATGATTCTTACTGTAATTAAGTAGCACTAAAGTTAGTCAATGAATGGTTCATCACAATCTATTCATCACAGTTTAATATTATAATCGCTCTTTGCTGTTCCTGTTACGAAACATTGTTTACTTCGTTGAAGGAGGAAAAACTACAGCTTATTGTGTTCTTTGGTCATTGGTCAACTTTTTATAACCCACAAAACCTGCAATATTCCCCTTGAAAATTCTACTGCGTCTTTCTCTGTCCGGTCGTCATGGTTACTGAATTTCAATGCCAGGGTACAAATTTCTCTCTTTATCAAAAATAATTATTAATGGTGTCGTTGTTTCAGAGTTCCTCAATAAAAATATCATTTAGAAGTACAACGTAACGGCTGATTTATAATTGTCAAAATTCTCTGACTGCTTTCACACGTAATTTTAATGTAATTACGCTTATTAGCATTACGATGAAAGACCATGAAACTAAATTATAACAACACTCTACTGTAATTATAATATAATTAACAGTCCATGTTTCAACAATTATCTTTTTCTGATGGGGCGGATCGTCATTCTTGTTAATTCCATACATGTCTTGTGATAAAAGTTAACACTAGGTGGGAAAGCGAGCGGATTAACCGGTTTTGACGTAGACCTGCAATTTTTTTTTTGGGGGGGGGGGCAATATCACAGTATCGTGTAAAGTGTTTCAAGAGGGATCTTTTAGTACAACATATTAATTTAAAGAAGATTCATGTAGATAAAAATAGTATGGTTTAGGACTTCCATACCCAGTATAGAAAATCCAAATTAGCGTAGCCCTTATTTTAATAATTGCATGTTCTGAAAATTAATGTTACTGGTCTTCATAATGCTTCTGGTTGATGGAAATAAATTAATTTGTGACTTATTTTTGTTATTGAAAATTTCTAAAATTCTTATCAATTATTGGTCGAAGGAATTGAACCGAATCCGCACTCTTCCTGATATTTTTGCTGTCATTGTCGTTGTCATTGTCGTTGTCGTTGTCGCTCTCGTTGTTATGTTATTGTGAGTTCACCTTTTAGGGTAAGACTCGTAACCCTTTAGGGTTTTAAGGTGACCATGTACCCGTAATACGTAGCGCGTATGCAGCAGTTTGTATTTAAGTATATGGAATCTTTCTTTGTGGATGTAATGCGCAATCCGTAGTGCATGATGCGTCATCCGTATTCACTCAAACGTGATCGCTATTGTCCGAATACGCATTACGCAGCAACACGCAAACGGGAAACCGCCGTTGCCTAGGTGATATAGCGAGTTTCCAAGTTTCCCATCATTTTCGCTGGTTCCTGGTCAGTGGTTAGGTGAGTTTTGGTCACTTCTAAAACTTATGAACAACAACACTAACTTTTCTTTCATTTGAGTTTTTGAAAGATAGAAAATGAGTAAAATTCTGTTGTTCTGCATGTACTTTCTAGTTGCGGTACTTTCGCGGTGAGTACGCACCCTAATGTTTTCTCGTACGCAAAATGTTATGCACCCTGTACTTCCTCTTCCATCTAATTGTTGTTGGCATCCTTCTGTCTGGGAAGACAATGGAGTGTGTGCCAAGAGAGTCAGTTATTGATGGAGCTGCAGCGTCTACTGTGGCTGAGCCTTCTGATCCTTGAGCCACTGGAGTGGCCTCTCCAGGTCGCACGCCTGGGCAATGTGTATGGAGATCCTGAGATGCCCAGACAACAGGAACCCCCTCTCTTCCTCCCTGGTGTAGTCCAAAGGAAAGCGGAGCGATACGTTTGGCACCAGGTTGGCTGCAGGAGCTGCCGGAGTCAGTGGGCATGCTGTACTGGTCCGCCTTCGGGGCTCCTCTCCTGATTTGGAAGGTTTACTCCTCTACACATGGCCGTTGGGTCACTTGACCTCCTCCGCCGTCTAGCCGTTGGCTGCTTGTGCAGCTCCTCCGCCTAGTGTCGAGATACAGTGTGGGCTTCCGTCTAATAGTACAGTAATAAGCTAGTGCCAGCGCTGTAATTATCGTGCTGAAATTTCGACAGAGACATTGCTTCCAAAAATTGTTTCAAGAAAGAGCAGCGTGAGTAATATACGCATAGGGCTCGCGGACATGTAGTTTATATAGCGTATTTATTCCAAAGCCAATAATACAGAAATGACAAACTCTTACACAAAAATGTACAATATAGAGATATCAGAAATAATCTTAAAATAAGATATAGGAAAACAAATTAGAATGGGCGGCACAAATTATTGTCTGCTCATTTCAGAATGTAAACTTGAAAGATATAAGCCGAACAGGCAATATAAAACAACGGAAGTGCAGGAAGTGCAAGACAAAAACAAACAAAGCCTGCTAGGTAACGAGTATGAAGATGTAGTGAGAACGGTGATGAACGGTAATGAGAACGAAAAAATGTAATGATTAGATTTAGTGTAGAGTTTGAATCTTAATTAATGTGCCATAGCAGCCAACATGGCAATGTGCAAAAGGGGTAGAAAGCGGCCACACTTATCAGGTGACAAGCAAATCTGCTTCTGCAATTTCTTCATCTTCTCTTTCTTTATTATACTGCTTCTTTTTCTTCTTTACTTACTTGCACTAATTAAGTTGAATGATAAATTTCAAAACAATTACAAATGGTATAATTTAGAGTTATGTTCTAATACTAAATAGTTTAACCTTTTTTAAACTTGCAAACAGTAGCATGTTCATTTGTAATGTTGTTAGCAAGGTAGTTAATGTGGAAACGCATGGAAACATCCACACACATCACGAATTCATCATCGTGAATTCACAATGGATTGTCATGAAACTTCATACGAATATACTATAATATATAATATACCATACTATAACTGAGTGGGATTTTCGGTCCGCCACTTTGAATTCAAGATGACAACAAAAATATTATTTAAGAAAAACAGCGTAAGACTTCGTCGGTTCGCAACCAATCCTCGTGAAACTTTATTAGATTATACTAGAACGAATTCCTCATCGACTGATTGTGTCGAATTTCAATCCGCCATTTTAAATTCAAGATGGCGGTGATAACATTATGTTAAAAAAACGAAGGCTCCGCCGATTCGCAATATATCGTCGTGAAACTTCATGCAAACGCATTAGAAAAAAATCTGTATCCACTGACGAAATCGGATTTCCAATCCACCACTTTCAGTTCAAGATGGCGGCCATAACATCACCAAACGCCTAACGCTTTGCCAGTTCGCAATGGATCGTCATGATGCGTTACAGACATGTACTAGAACGATCTTCACATTCACTGACAAAGCAGGTTTTTCGGCCACCATTTCAAATTCAAGATGGAGGCATTGACATCAAGTCTAATCCATGATCTCGAATTCAGCGAGTTTCAGTTTGATTCGAATTTGTTAAAATAAGTCCAACTTTTTTGCATTTCCCTAATTTTAATTTTGCATTTTAATTAATTTTAATAAATTTACAAACGTTTGCACGTATAATAAAATCTTTCGGCTGTAGTTTGGCCGTGAATTTTCGTATAGCAGTAAATACTGCTCGTAATGGCCTTATTGTCAATATCATTATTGAGAGTTGTCAACTAAAATTATTAAAGGCAAGCATACTTTTCATTTTGTCAAGTTCCGCTGCATTAAGCTGATAGAAAAATTGACAATTTATTAAATGGCAATAAAAACTGTTTAGCCGTGCTGCAAATTCAGCAGAGTGAGGTTGGTTGCATGATCAACTTGAAAGCAAATTCTTAATAAATTAAAAATTTCTAAACGAACCTTACCGCAAAACTTCTTGAAGGCATCTTTTTGTAAGAACGGCTTGCAGCACGGAATTATTTACTCCTGCAAAGAAACGTTCATTCGTTTCACAACTATCAGTACAGATTGTCAAGCTGATTTGACGATACTTTTTGCGCCAGGTGACACAAATGATAATTTATTTAAACGCGATATTATTTTATAAATATTTTTTGCGCACAGTCGACCTGGTCTTGAATCAGACACTCAATGAACGATTCAGTAACTCACAATGGCTGTAGCGTTACAGAAACTAATTATTTTGCTAATTATGTGGAAGGAGTGGTGATTGTTTAATTGAGACCGTTACGTTCAGTGAACTACTAAATTTATGATTTTTTGACACTAGATCACAATCATTGCTGAAGTGTCTTAGAATCGCAAAGGCTTTCTAACACGGCAGACGAAAAATCATAAATTTAGTAGTTCACTGAACGTAACTTGGTCTCAATTATAATCACGCAGCTTCACGCGAACAGCAAAATAATTAGTTTCAACGCTACAGCCATTGTGAGTTACTGAATCGTTCATTGAGTGTCTGATTCAAGACCAGGTCGACTGTGCGCAAAAATATTTATAAAATAATATCGCGTTTAAATAAATTATCATTGTGCTTTAAAAAGTATCGTCAAATCAACGACAATCTGTACTGATAGTTGTGAAACGAATGAACGTTTCTTTGCAGGAGTAAATAATTCCGTGCTGCAAAGAAACGTTCATTCGTTTCACAACTATCAGTACAGATTGTCAAGCTGATTTGACGATACTTTTTGCGCCAGGTGACACAAATGATAATTTATTTAAACGCGATATTATTTTATAAATATTTTTTGCGCACAGTCGACCTGGTCTTGAATCAGACACTCAATGAACGATTCAGTAACTCACAATGGCTGTAGCGTTACAGAAACTAATTATTTTGCTAATTATGTGGAAGGAGTGGTGATTGTTTAATTGAGACCGTTACGTTCAGTGAACTACTAAATTTATGATTTTTTGACACTAGATCACAATCATTGCTGAAGTGTCTTAGAATCGCAAAGGCTTTCTAACACGGCAGACGAAAAATCATTTTTTGTGCAAAAAAGTTCAAATTACTTCACGAAAACAGGTTATTCAAGATCATATCTTGATGCTGATTTCAAATCGATTAGTGGTCGTGTTTTATTAGTTAATAAAAAATTGATTTACAATAAGAATAATTATTGTATAACAATTTTGTTAGTTAAAAAATTTTGAACTGAATAAAGTAAGTGCTTTTTCGTGGGGCTGAAAGCTATGGAAGAGACTCATAGCAAACGGAAGTGGGAAAAATTGAAATTTGAAAATCCGATACATGCCATCCATTTCTGTTACATAACTTTATTTGCTCCCTGCACTGCACTGTGATGATATTACGGAGAGAGGGGGAGGGAGAAATTATATGTGCAAAGGTTTACGAAAATCAGTGTTTGAAAAACCGGTATTATAATTTGCGTTACATTGCGCACTAGAATAGCTGCTCTGTTAACCTTTAAATTATAAAAAGCCAGATTTAATATTTAATAGCACTCTATCTAACTTAACGGCTACAATTGCTTGAAGAGAGACGACGATACGAGTTTTCCCCCTTTTCTTAAACACATTCATCCGGTAAAATGTTATCTATCTGGCCGATTGTCTGTGTGACCTTTTTCGGTATGACTATCAGTCAGCTAGGTGTAAAATCCAGTAGAAAATTGGAGAGAGATGGGGAGAGAGAGCGACAGAGAGGAGTAAGGGAGGAAGAGCGAGAGAGAGAGAGAGAGGGGGGGGGAGAGAGAGAGAGAGAGGGAGAGAGAGAGAGAGAGAGAGAGAGAGAGAGAGAGAGAGAGAGATTATTATTATTATTATAACTCTATTTTATTATATATATTAACATAAATACATACATAATATACATAAATTGCCTCTATTTGCGGGGACCAGTATGAGCATTATTATAATAAGTTAGAAAATAATTACAATTATCCCTTTTAATATCACTGGTGACTACGATAACAGTAAAACACTTATATACAAAAACATATCAACATCTACAAGCAACATAGCTAGATTTACATTTAAATTTATATTTACCTAATTTTATAAACAACTCTTTTATATTTTCATTGACAAGTGGCAATCTAAGTATTATAAAATGACAGTAACTGGACTTCACATTTTTAAAAATAAACTCCACGTTTTTTCGGCTACATTTTCCTCTTTAGCATTTTTAACAATTACTACAAACGCATCAATAGCATTTCTACTTCTTATTCTGTATATATCCTTAAGTTGCCTAGATGGAAGTGCAGTTTCAAGTTTCCTTCTGAGTTCGTCTTTTATTAGAGAACAGTTAAAAATTATACGTTCTGGCGTTTGGCTGTTTGCATTGCATTTACACATATCAGTTTCTATCAGACCGATTCGATTGCTAAACACATTACAACCTCTCCCTAATAATAAGTTGAAAGCAATAGTTTCAATAACACGTTCATTTCTTGTTATTTGCAGATCTAAAGGTTTTGCGCAAACTTTAACTTCTTCAAATGGGTTTCCAGCTAACTGGTTGCAATGCAACAGTTTTCTTTTCCATAGACACTCTAAGAATTTTTGACATTCTTTCTTTGTATATTTTAAATTGTCTTGTGGAATTGACTGTAACATTTCATTTCGATTTGCGTCTAGACCTTTAATGGTTTTTAAGAATAATCTAGACTTATTTAGGTGTTCTGCCAGGAAATGGTTGCAATATTCAGCACTGATGTAATTCTCATCTGCTTTAATTAGTTCTTTTCTGACTAAGTCATCTGCAGGTAAAGTAAGTAATTTCAAAACTGACTTAACAGATAAAACGGAATAAATAACATCCATTGATGGTAGTCCTATAATTAATTCACTTTCAATTTTTTGGGGGATTAAAACCTACTCCTGTTGCAGTTTTTAACACATCATATAGTATATCGTCATAAGCTGTGATGTTCTTTGCTAACCAAGCTATCGAGGCGTACAAAATCGTTGGAAGTACCATGATATTAGAAAGTCTCAAAACTGTCTTCATTTGCAAACCTTTGTGCCGGAAACAAAACTGCTTTATCTGGTGCCACGTTTTCCACGTCTTTTTCCTGGTATCTAACACGTGAGCGTTAAAATTTAATTGATTGTCCACTGTGACACCCAGCACTTTGCTTTTTCTTACATAATCAATAGGATTCTTTCCTTATTTGAGGTTTGGTGGGTCTGGTTCCCAATTCAAAATTTTTGAGTTCTTGTACAAAATGGCTTCAGTTTTGTTTTTGGCACAGTTTATGTTCATCCGCCACATCTTGCACCAAGTATACAGTTTATCACAACATTTTTGGGCTTTAAATAACATTCATATTTTGTGTCAGCTGTGATTAGAAAGAACCATCATCTGCATATTTAAATTTTTCACAGCATACTTTATCATCTATTGATTCAAATATGTCAATAACATACAGCAAAACAGTAATGGTGACAAAACGGAACCTTGTGGGAGACCCAACTGACAATTGTACTTTGGAGATGTATGACCATTAATAAGTTATTCCTATTTTTTAAAAATGTACTAATAAGACACAACATGTTTCCTTTGATACCATATTGACACAACTTGTACAATAGCCCATTTATCCAAACACTATCGAAAGCTTTTTGAAAGTCTCAAAGAATTGCAATGCAGCTTGTTTTAAGCAAATTTGTTCTAGTCAGGTTATAAATAAGCCTGACCAAGTAGCGTACTGTACTGTGTCTGGGCCTGAAGCCTTCTTGCTCATCATCAATAATGTCATGTGCATTGCAAAATTGCAAAATTGTCTTACACGATTTTCAAGAAGCTTTTCTGCTAGTTTTCCATAGTAGGAGGTAATGCTAATAGGTCTATAATTATTAGGGTCACTATAATCGGATTTGCCATTCTTTTTAATAAATGTAACCTTTGAGTCATTCCATGGCCAAATATTGCTGTCTAAGCAAATGTTGGCTATATTGAGAAAAGTGGTTTTAGCCCAAAATCCCATGTTTTTTATCATTAGAGGGTGAAATCCATGAATTTCTATGCTCTTGTTATTTGTTTTAACACTTTTATCGCATTATTTAGTTCCCTCACGTTAAACCTATCATTAAGCCGTGTATGCTCCACATTTATTTATTGGTCAACAATTTCCTCGATGTCTTCAAATCACTCATTATCAAAGGAATTGGGATTTATATATTCTCCACTAAAAATGTTTTGTACATGAGTTTACTTTTGTCATCATCACTTGTGTAATCTTTACCCTGCACTTTTAGACTTTCTATTTCGTTACTGGATTTAGTTTCAAAAACGCTTTATATGTTTTCCAGAACTCCTTGCCTTGTGCTACATTTAAATTTTCGGTATTTTTTTCAATCCACTTAATCATTTCTAAATGCAGCGCGTCACTAAACTCTGACTTGACTTCCACATAAGATTGCTTGTTTTCGTAATTGGACATCTTCAGGTAATTTTTCCTGCAAAGCCTCACTTTATTACTTAATTTTGTTAATTGACTAGACCAGAAAGGTTTGCTAAATTTTGTTATCATTTTCTTATTTAGTGCTTCTTCGTTTGCATTTTCTATAAGCTTTCGGAGCTGTACCCAAGCACTCTGAACATCTTTGGCCTGAATAAGTTGATTTAGCTCATGAAATTGTTCTCTTACTTTACGTTCCAGAACACCTGACCATCTGTACCAATCTAGTGTCGTGCCATTGGGGGTTTATTTTTCTAATCGGGCCGACCGGAACGAACGGGGGGGGGGGGGGCGAAAAACCTCCAAAAATGGCCATTTTTCGGCCGTTTTTTGCAAAAGTTATACGTCTGAGATCTGGAGAACGGGAATGGGCCATGGGTGGTGCTGGCCATGGATAGATAGCCCGTTCAGCGGTGGGTGTCACAGGCGTATTTATAATTCGCTAGAGGGCCGTCCCGCAACGGGCGTTTTTCCGGACCTAACTCGCGATTTTTTCGAAATTTTGACCAAACAGCAAGCGGAAAAAACGTTCTAGCGGCACCTGGAGGGACTCTCGGAAAGAGATATAGGCTCTTTAGAAAGAGGAAGAAAAGGGCTACACGATGGTGTGGGCTGCATTTTAGGACACGTCCACTAAGAGGAGTATCGACGAGTTAAAAAAATGTTCTATTTTTGGCAATTTTTGCTTAGAAAACTGCTGACGCAAAGCCATTGTTGTGACGTCATCCGTTATTGCTTATAACTTTAATTCAGTAAAAGCTGCTGCAGCTGCTGGCTTTGCGTTAGATAAACAAACAAATACTAGGTAGAATGTTCGCGCATTATTGATTATTAGTCTATTTATACGCAATTTTTTTGCGGGGCCTTTGCTAGTAGAGGTAATTAAACAGGAAGAACTACTAATTATTTTACCGAGTACATTAAATGGGCGACTAAAACTACGCTGTTCGACGATAGATAGCGGCCAGTCTTTGTACTTTTAGATTGTTTCGGTCTTCTTTAGTTCTTTATGTGAACGAAAAATGTCGTGTAAAATATAGAGGTTTCTTGCGAAAACAAATTTTTAGGCGTTTTCTACTTGGTACATTCAATGGCGTTAAATATTTGCGATGCTTAATAAGTCGAAGGTGTTCGTATAAAGGTGAGTGTAAGGTTCTTACACATAGCTAAACTAGATCTTGCTGTAGTATAGTCTGTGGGAAGGGCTTCCTACCTATCACCCCTCCTTTCATAATATACTATAACCTATCAGTGTTTTGAGAGTCAAGTTAGTATATTTGTAATGATGCTGTACATAACGTTGTTTAGACGCCAGTGTTGAAGGAAGTAGCGATATCACTATCTTTGTTTACCATAGGTTGACCTATGTCTAAAAACAGTTTAAATAATTTTTTTCCAAAATTTGCTTTCCATTATGTATCTTACTGTTTGTTATTCATTGAATTATTGATAACTTTTTGTCTCTTTTAATGTATTAATTGTGTATTTGTGTTGATGTGAAATAAATAAACAGCAAAATAAACAACAAAACATCCATGCCCAACTCTCACTCTTTCCATCTCAGCTTTACAAGTGGAATTATGAAGTCGGATTATTTGAAGAACTGGGTCTCTTTTGGAGGTTTTCCTCGGACGTCCGAGATCTTAAGCCGCTTTTGGAACCCATGATACCGAGACATTTCGTTTGATTATCAGACAACAGCAATTAAAACCTACGTGTTTCAAAAATCAAAAAGACAT
This sequence comes from Tubiluchus corallicola, assembly GCA_030141605.1. Classification (NCBI taxonomy): domain Eukaryota; kingdom Metazoa; phylum Priapulida; class Priapulimorpha; order Priapulimorphida; family Tubiluchidae; genus Tubiluchus; species Tubiluchus corallicola. The sequence continues at coordinate 307,412 of JAQGDQ010000122.1, read as the reverse complement.
TCATTTAGTTGTCACTTAATTGGATGACAAATACAGTCATAATAACCATAATTTTTTCTTAGTCATCGTTGTCGTCATCATCATCATCATCATCTTCATCATCATCATCGCATTACTGTTACTGTCATTATCATCAGATTCACCAATTCGTCATTATAATGGTCAGCATTATCGTTAGGAGAATGTAGATACTGTGTGTGTATATGGAAACGTGGCAGTATAAAAGTTAATGTATGCTAATATTAAAGTCGTTATCATCATCCTCCTTAACCACTATAATTATAATTGTCAATACATCATCATCATTATTGTTATGTTCGTCGTCGTTGTCATCATCATTAACAACAACAACATCATTATTACCATTATGTTATCTTCGTCTTTGTCATCGTCATCGTTATTATTATCATCATCGCCTTTATTATCGTTGTCATTATCATTATACTATCTTCGACATCGTCGTTGTCATCAACTGCAGCAGTAGGAGCGTCGTCATCGCTGTAATGACGGCGTTCCTCGTGTGTGATAGTAATTAGTAACTTATGCAATACGAGTATGAAGCGCACTTAAACTTTTGTAACGTTGCGAGACTGATACTAAGGCTTTTGAAATGCGGAGTTTTCCTTGTGGTTTATGTATACCTGTTTCTGAATACAAAACTTACTGAAAGATAAATTAACATTTCAAGGCTTTTATTCTACTGACAGACAATCTGAGTAAATCAAGAAAAAAAGAAAAAATACATTACAATAATTAAAGATGGCCATTTCAAGAATTACAGCACGAGTTCTTGGTACCAAACAGTAACCTAATAGTAATTGCAGTTTTCACTGTCCATAAGAGTTTGTGCACAAGATATCTCCAAGTTGAGTATTCACTATTGAGCTCAAAAGTAAACTGTTACTTATCTCTGGAGTGAGCGCTCCCTACGTCAGTCCATTGGCAATCACTGGGGTACACTCCATGGAAGGAACACCATCTCCAAAACATCGCATGCCACATTCAACAGTACTAGGTGCCAGTCCGTCCACACCATGACAACAAGTGCGAGATTGCTTATACTGTGTAGAAGGCTCAAAGTTCGTTTTTTCTCCACTCAATTGCATTACAACACATTGTCCATTAGGATAGTATTACGCCATTTACAACTGTCCAGGATTTTCCACAATAAAACACCAGTTCAGCCAATTTCAACAGATAAATCTTAGGTTTGTCCTCAAAATTCTAAACCCAACATTTTAACTGCCATCATTTTCCAGACTATTCTACACACTTTTCTATATCAAAAGCACATTTTCCTGTTACTGGAACAGTTCACTACATTTCTAGGTAGTTTGATACTTTAGACAGGTGATTATAACACTATATAGGCTGAATGAGAAAGCAAAACACCCCTGTAATAAAGTAATAAGGCCGAAGCCAACACACTTTCAAAATGACCTGCACAACACTGACATTTAGGTTACCTGTGGGGCAGATGTAGTTCATGGGTGCCTAGTACATTATTACAACAACAGCAAGAAAAAATAAAGTAAACTATGCGGATAGTTTCCTCATACAAAATCAAACTAAGTTAGGCCTACTCAATCGAACAAAACATTTATCATTGAACAAATTGCATAGTATAATGTACATAGGTGGTTGCTTGTAATGTGTAAGAACAAACTTTAGCCAAGGGGTGGACCTAGTCTGGTCCATCACAATCGCCAAGTCTTTATTATAAACAACATTATCACACCATATTACTGGAAAGTGTATTTTTATCAATAACATATAGAAGTAAATATGTGAGCAACTCCACTTTTTTCTCCTCAAACTGCGTTGCTAGGCACAGCTTTGTATTTTCCCCCAAAGAACAGCGACTAGGAGGGATCATCCGAACATCTCCCTTCAAGCGAGGAGAAACAATTTCCTCTGTCCAGATAATCTGGCCACCCACACCGGCTTTGTTGTAGCAAGTAGTGGCCATGTTAGCTGAAACAGATGTTTTCAAGACTAACCAGAGTTGCGACTGTCACATTGCATTTGAATTTGTTGTAATGTGTATCTGTGAATACGTGTGCTACTTCATTCTCTTTTTCAAAAAGTTTGCAGAGGCAGTGTCAAGATTGCAGCAGTTGCAACAAAATTAGCAACAACAAGGTCCTTACCTATTGTTGCAGCATCCAAATATTCCAGTTTAAACACAAGGTCTGTCACCAATCCTTTAAAGCTTTCTGTTGCGACGAAGCCAGCGCCCACTGCATCCTGTTCCTGGCCAAATATCAGAGATCCCCCTTCAGGTATGAACATTCGTCCATTTCCCTTGAATGCATCTACAACAATAAATAAACTTTGCTTAAGTGTTTTAACAAAGTCCAAATAAACAGACGCTCTTTTTTGGGGAAGTGCCACCACCCATTTTTCTTTTTTTTTCATTCATTTTGTGAAGTAATGGTGGTGGGTAGTAGGGCCTCACGTACACTTGCTGAGCACTATACTGGACTTAAAATGAAATTCAATCTCAAATTCAGTTTATTTCACCTTAAAGAAAAATGTTAGTTTTATTCGCAGCACATATCAATATGCAGACAAGTTTCATTATACCTCTTTTCAATGCCATGAATATACCAAAAGTGAGATTGGTATATTGATGAAATTGGACGTTTTATCATCTCGGATTTTCTATTTTTCAGGTTTTCAACACTAAATCAATTAGTGAAAATCCTTAAAAATAGTTCAAACGTCCATTATTATTATTAGAGAAGAAGAGAAGGGTAATTGTGGTGCAGTTTTAGTGGATCTGTTTTTGGATTTTTGTGCGCAGATTCTTACGTGCAGGTAGACTATTGTTGATAGTCTGTAATTCAGGAAATAGAATAAGCCGACTTAGCTGTATGTAATGCTCAATCTCAAGTAGTAAAATTAACCAAAAAAATAGGTATCGAGTCGCGAATGTAACGTCAAAGTTTAAAATTTCAACACAAAAACTGTATTGGTTTGTTTGTTTGTCGCTTGTTCAAAATTACGAAAAATATTTTTTTACAATCCTGTTTTATTCACAAAAACATCACCATTTCTTTGCCATTTTTAATCCGTAACGATACTTGAAGTTTAGAAAATAAGTACGACAACTTGAAAAATAACAACATAAAAATTTGATATGACATAATCTAGTTCTACAATTGTTCCACAATTTGTTTCATCTGTTCTACCTGAATACTCAAGTTCTCCAACAATGTAAACATGGTAGTTTCTACATTGCTGCCCGGCCACACAGGTGATGCCAATTCCCGTCAAAAAGCTTTACAGCAGAATCAGATGTATAATCTTTCCTGCAACAGTTAGTGCAAAATTAATAATGGGTTATGTAAATAACCAGCAAGTTTTCATAGCAACCAATCTTCTCAAGTGACATTTGCCTTACGGGACCAAAATGTGATAAACCAATGAGCTTGAATGACACAATTTCAACAGAAAGAAAACCGGTTAACATGTTGATTAGTTGGAAATTTTTTGTTCCAGAGAGAAAGGTTCATGTGAAAAGAAAACAATTAGTAAAAAATACTGGTCATAATATAGAAAATGCTAATAAGATGTTAATAAGATGAACAAAAATCATTCTGAATGATCTGTAGCTAGTTTTTTAGTCTGTCAGTTATGTAACAGACACCCCAAAAAACTGTGATACGCTGCTACCATCTTTGAACCGATTAATGACTCTCTTCACCAAGATCGGTAAGTGTTGGAAAGAACCGCAAATAATTGTAAAAATAAGTATCAGTGCTTGGTAATAAATGTTACTTGTAATCACGGGGGGGGGGGGAGGAGTCAGTCTCCAAGATTTGTAACTCGTCTGTCCTTCCGTATTGCAAATTAATTTATACTTATTTACATTTATAATAAAAATAATTTTACACGTCTTCTCTCATCCTGGAAAAGTGTGTTTTTGTCAAACATTTCTACAGTGTCAAACCAGTTGATTAAAATTTTTTACTCAAAAAAGTTTCAAAATGAAAGTCACAGTTACAATCACGAAAAACGGGGCTGCTGTCAATGTGTTTTCAACCCATCAGACGTGAGTCAAAGTTCAACTAATTAAGTTGCGTTGCAGATTTCTATTGACGAGTCGGCCGATTATAGTCGTAGGTGTACCCGACTACAAAGTAAAGAAGGCTAAGTGTAAACTATAGGTAACTGATATACTGCAAATTGTGTTATTTCTTCAGTCGGGCCGTCTAAAGTTATGCAAGTCGTATTCTGCTGTGAAGCAAATTTCACGTCAAAAGCGGGACCACAAAGCTTGTACGTGGCTGAAAACACAAGAAAATAATACACAATTAAAAACAGAAATGTTCATTTTGTACAGATCACCAGACTGTAAGTTGCACTCAGTATGTGAAACTAGCTGTTATTTGATAATTGTGGTAGGATCGGTACCTATCCAAGGAGACTAAACCAGCAGAAGTATCTTAACAACAATCAGAGTTGTGTAGGTTCTTCTCAGCGCGGTAATTAGCTGGAGGCAGTTGACAGATAAAAATACCTAAACGCAATTCTCCTTACGGTTAACCAAGAAGTAGAACCCTCCTCCACACACACGCACGCACGCACGCACAGGAAACATTGGAGTTGTACAAAGCTGTGATCAAACAGAGAACGAAAAGAATTGGAATGTGTTACACGCCTGACCTTCCCAAATTTATTAATGTATACATTTAATTAATTTGATAGCGTGATCCTCGAAATACAAACTGTTTAGTAAATAAAAAATAAACAGATTAGCAGGTGAAGGCCCTCAGTTCCTGCCCACTTTTTCGGAAATAATTGCAAGAATAGATGAACAAGTCATGCTTTTAAGAATGAGGACAAGTGAATTGGTGATTAGTAAATTATGACAGCAACTTTTAGCTTAGTCGCTTGATGTGATTTATTGATACCTGCCTAGCTGATGAAATAGTTGGGCTGATAGTTGGTTGGTTGCCTAAATTATAAATAATTAATTAATACCTGCTGCATATCTAATCATTGGCTAACTAGCAGGTTGATCAACAGATAGGGGGAGCCAAAAGGGATGATTACTGGTTACTAGTAGTTGCTAGTAGTACTAGTTTATTGACTGTAACATTTCAGTCCAAAGTTTTCCACTTTTCAGAAAACAGCAACATTATAAAAGGGTTAAAACAGTTGACAATAATGAATTTAAATTTACATGAAATAGGCTGCTACATGTACAGAATGGTACATAACATTTTTCTAGGGGGTAGAAAAACAATAAAGTAACAGTACAGAACAATTTATTACACTAAAGTATAGCTGAAACTAACGTCAAAGTTACGAATCTATCATATCCTCAATGTTTAGTGTGAAAGCCTCAGGCGTCTCGCACAGCCTACGATCTTGAAGGATGCGAAGAACAGCAACTTGAAAACTCTTGGAAAAATTTTGTTCGATTGAACTGGATGACACGGGAATTCGTTGGGCCTCATCGCATCAAGCCCACTAGAGCTATCCTGTAGGATAAAACGGTCGCTTAGATGATCCCTATGAAAGAAACAAGTCTGCAAAATCTGTCGGAAGAGATTGAGTTCTGTGAGTGGGTCCTCCGATCATACCTGTGAAAGTTGTAACTGTATATTTTAGGTGCTGCCATCTATTGATTAGTCACTTTAACATTTTACTAGTTAAATTCACCCCTAGTACAATTGTTCGGTCCAGTGAATATGCAAACTCACTGGATCTCCCCTATTTTTACTGTAATGGGATATGTGAAGCCAAGTTTTTGCATAGTTCTCTACCTATATAAACTGGCTGGATTTCACTTCTACTCGCTCTCTGTCTCAGGCAGTGCAGTCGTGCAACTCATGGGACACACTGTCTAATTCTTCGTGATCAGTGCAGGACACTCTGGTCCTCAGTGTAGTTTAGCAGTCATGTTACATATAACTATGTAGTGCAATAAAAGTGTTTTAGTTTTGTGCAAACATGTAATATGGTGTTTAGTTGTTTTCTACAAGTGTTCAATTTCAACTTCATAAATAACTTTCACAATACGCTTCAAGGCTACAAGCTGTGCGAAACACCTGAAAGGCTTTCCTTAGGGTATGGTAGATCAGTAATATTTTGATATAATTGTTCTGTAATGTTACTCTTTGCTTCTGAACACCCCTGAATAATAAATCTACTAATAAAAAAAGATTTTAATGGTTAAACAAATGACTTACACAATATTTTAGTATTCATAATATTCTGTACTCCTTTCTATTTTGCCTGAACTCCCTTCTATTTTGTTTCTCTTCTCCGTTTCTCCGACTTAGCTCCATTACTTTATCTTTGCTGTTCTCTGTTTTCCACTTTTCATCGTGGTTTCACAAGCTTTGTTTCTCAACCACCATGCAGCATGTATTTCTGGTTGATAAACTGTAATTTAGCAACTACATAATATACAATTACTGTAATTAGTTCTGTTACAGTTAGTGTAACTATATTTGATTTTTCCTAGTTATAATGCGTAATAGTTATGATGATAACGCAAATTGTACGACCTGATCTGTTCTATTCGCTACTGTACTTTTCACATAAAAGTGGGCATCAGAACTGTCTTAAAAGTTAAGAAAGAGTGGAGATGACAAATCACTCCCTCTGATACCTCCTCGAACTGCTTCACGAATGTTCTTTTTTTGTACGTGGTGCTTGATCAAGTTTTGGCAAAAAATGAACCGGCAATAGGATTCCCATTTGGCATTCTCTACCCGCCGTCACAAAGTTTCTTGTAAATCTGTTAGATGGTTTTTGCGCAACAGACTTACTGCCATAACAGACAAAAAACAAACAAACTGTGTTGAAGCATAACTTCCTTGGCAGAGGTAAAATTAACTAAAATAATTATGCCCACTGTAACCTGAACCCTAAACACATATTTTACTAAGTGTGCCGTTTTTACCTACTTTTCCATTTGTGCCATTTTTTCATTACCGTACCTTACCCTTATCGTTTATCTTATGTTACATTACGTTATGTTACTTTAACTTACCTTACCTGACATACCTCACCTCAACTTTTTTACTCTGTTTAGATTTACTTTACTTTACATTACAATATTATGCCACTTCTTACCTAATTTCACTTTATCTTATTTTACCTTTTTAATGTTGTCTTATCTGTATATACGTTTATTAAAGTGCTTTGCCATTATTTATTTCGATTTTTTGACAAAGTATGTGACAATGAATAGGAAAAATTACTTCATAACTATCGCCCGTAGTGTTGTCTATGTTGTCTATGTAGGCTTCCGTATCAATTGGCTTTTTCTGTATTGGTTGGGAAAACGTATTTCAATCAAACAGGTTGCTTATGAACGTAGCTTATTCAAGTTTCTTGGTAGCGCTTTGGAAAGTGAACATTGTTCGTCTACTTTTCGAAAAGTTTAAAACCGTGGTGTCTTGGAGTTGCGTTGACGACAAAATTCTTCTGAAATTTAAACTGTTTTTTGCCATGCTGTCATGTCTAAGTGCCTACTAATTTCTCTAATGAGGTCAGTTTGTTGGCGTTTTAAAACCCGTAAGCTGTGGACCAGACGACAAACACTATTCCAAAAGGACATTAACCCTTGGCAGAAGTATGCCGAATGTAATAGTGGTATATAAAGGACAGCTTCTATTCAGGCGAGTGCTAGATAGTATCGGTAGTATCGAGATGTTCTTGAATAGTCAACGTGTTTGTTTTTTTGTCGTTGCTGTTATTGTTTTAGCAGTGCTGATTAGTGAAGATGTTTGTGGTGCTAAACAGCGTACTCGCAAACGCAGAACTAAAGGTGAACACTAATTTGTTGTACCTTTAATCTGAAAATAATAGGTTAATGAAAAATTGAACTCGTAATTATTGATCTTTTGTTACCAAACGTGATTGACAGAAATGAAGAAAAAGTTATTCTAGATTTGAACTAGAAACTTTGGACTACCAGCCTAATGACGTTATGAACATGATTGCATAACCGTGCGTTGAAAATGAAAATCCAAAGGACTTCTGGTTCAAATCTTCCTTCAGCTCCGAGCTTTTACATTTGCTTTCTGTCCATCAAATTTTGTTTCAAAAAATCAATAATTGCGAGTTCATTCAGTAAAAGGTGGGTATGGCAATCGAGCGCAATTGAAGAAACACAGAGGTCGTCCAGTAGAACTAGTGCATAAAATCAAAGAAGAAGTAAATTGTTTTGACGTAGAGGAACCATTTACAAAGTTTGTATTTGAGGAGTTCAGCGATACTGAACACATAAAGATAAATGACGTTATAACAAAACCTACTGAAGCCTTGACGATATGCTTTTGGTTATATCCGCACGCAGATGCTCGAAACGCTTCAGAAGTAACGCTCTTTTCTTATGCCACGCAAAGAAAGCCAGATGCCTTCCGACTCGCTCTCGAAGACGATTCCCTGACTTTGTACGTGAACGGAGTTCCTATACCAGCTAACACACTAGCAGTGCATATTAGGCAGTTTTTTTCTTGGCATTACATCTGCGCTGGTTATGACAGCACTACTAGAACTTATTGGGTAAGTGTAGATGCTCATCGCATTGATAGTCTTACATGCAGCCCTGAGGATTGTGGTGACATAAATAGCGAAGGAGCATGTTTTTGCGACAGTGATTGCTTTTCTTACAATGTCTGTTGTCCTGACGTTTGCGATGTTTGCAGTGAAGACTTACCAACAGAGTGCTCAGGTCAGCCTTTTCCAACGCTAGCTGGCCAAAGTCCTGTTCTAGGAAGACCACGGACAGAAGATTCTGAGCGAAATGTAAACGGTAAACGACCTCGACGTGTACGTAGGCAGGCCACAGTAGGCGTACCAGATGGCACTGATCCCAATTTTGTAGCGTTTGGAATGTTTGACGTTGATCTGGGTAAGATCCAGAGTGACGGATGTTTAGTGTTCGGACAGAATCAAAACAACGTTAACGTACAAAGCAGTTTCAAAGGAGATATATCCGATCTTAACGTATTTTCCAAAAAACTAACATTCGAAGAAGTGGTGCCCATGGGATATGAATGTAAAAACAAAGGAGACCTCTTCTCTTACAATGACTATCGTTTGGAACTTAAAGGTAATGTGCAACAAGTCTTTGATCCAGATTGTTCCAGTTTTCAGCCTCCAGTTAAAAATGTTTGCACTGTGTCAGAGCATTTCTACAATACTCTACTGGATTTAGCTATTCATTCTGCTGAGAGAACTTTGCGTAAGCCCAAGAAGAAGACACCTACATATTGAGTCGTAAAGCATAATAATTTTATGACCATTGTCATAATGATTGTCATAAGATTGTCATTTAAAACGAACCATTGTTTAAAACGTACATTCACTAGCACAGTAAGTTACTGCGTGATAAGTTTGGACAGTTATAGCATTGCAATGTAAGCTTTGATACCTTAAAGTTGTTAATACTATTTTAATGTTTTGCTGAATATATTTTTATTAATTATTATATCCTTAATTTAACTTCATTATTTAGAAATGTATTGGACTAATGTTTTATGACTACGGAAGGTTTTTGTTACAAGGAAATTATAAAAACTGTTACTTTAATAAACACTTGAGTTGAAAGTCTGATGTTATTTATCATTGGTTTACTAAATGAAAGATTAGAAATAATTATTTTATTCTTATAAATTGTTTTTAAATTGATTACCAAGCTTTTATTTTATATCAAGGAAATTATAAAAACTTAAAAACTGTTGTGTTAATAATGATTTACTTGAATGTCTGATCTTGAGTTTCATTGTTTTACTCTTTTTAATGCACTGTAAACTATTGTAATTGCCGTTTTGTAACTGCTAATTAATTTATTGTCTGATTTTTTGTTTGTTACTGTAATCAACTTTTTGGGCCTTAAAACAAACAATAGTCGTACGTAATCATTTTTAATGGGTTAAGTAAAAAGAAATTCTTACTCTTACTTTTTTTATGTCACATTTATAGAGAGTTTTGTGCACGTCACAAAAAATGTGTTTAAGCAACTAATGAACTACCGTTTAGCTCAATAACTTATTAATAAAAAATTGTTTTACTTTAACTCGATGTTTTAGTCTACAATTTAGTCCTGCATTAAATAAAGGAATGTTAATTCCAGGAAAGTAATTAAAAAATAATAAAAATTAATAGCATCTTATACTTATGAGTGCAATAAAAATTGTTTTCATCCGTTTCTTTAAACTTTTTAAGCAGAAGAAAACCCTTTACTTATATAAGGCTATATCACCTACACACAGCCTCATTACGCACAAAGCTTGCATTAGCAGCTAAACTTGAAAATTTAAACTCTCGCCACGATAGCATTTTGATGGCTTATTGTTCGAAACATGTTTAGATAACACTTACCTTGCATAAAGTTTGAAAAAATAATCAGAGCAATTATAGCGCACACTTCATTAACTAAGCAAAACTATAAATTGCGTTTTTTGGTACGTCAGTGGTGCACACTGGGAAGGTGAGTCAGTCACATTTTCCCAGGTGCGAGAAAATTTTGAATTGCTAAGAATTTTCTTTTCTAGTTACACAAGTCTTTCAAGCAGGTAAACAATGCTATGTTACATAACTTTCTGTGGAAAGCTATAAGTGAAGAGCCAGACGTTCTAATAATACTAGCTTATATTATATATTAAACTTAATATTATAGATTAAATTCGCTTTTCTTTAACACAGTACGAGGCACGCACTTTTCCTGGGTAATCCGAGTTGGACATCATAATAAGTAGTTAGTTTAAACCAGCTCAAATCAATCTTTAGTTATTTGCTGCCACGTGTCACGTATTACTCCCTGCGGTGTTCTCATCTGGCAGAAAAAAGAATTACTATCAAAGGATTATAAATTAGGGGGAGGGAATAAAATGTTGGGCACTCAGCAGAAACAACACAAGCCATATCAAGAGTCTACGCAGCTACCATCGTCCAATAAATTCTGCGTTCCCTATTTACTGTGTGCGCATATGACAAAATGAAGACAAACAAAAAATGCTTTCATCCCCAGAATGATATGCGCATAAAATTGCTATAAAATAATATAATTTTTAAAGCGACTTTCCTGAAAACTACTTCACATGCCGCCTTTCTTTTCCCTTAAGTTCTTCATTAGGCTCCTATAAGCGCACCACGATATTAAATAGACTGGGCACAAAGTAATGAAAGTAATAATTACCTCTACAATTTACGTCGTCCGTATTGTCTATAAACCAATAAACCAGCTGACTTTGTTACACGTTTATTAGTAAAGATACTATATTTATTCACTTTTACAGGTAACAAAGTCATACTATAATAAAGAAACCAATTATTAAGCTTAGCCTATTTGATAGGTAGGTCTCATAAAATTACAATTTTAGGGCTGTACGTTTATGCAGTAAACAGACTGTAATAAGGTGAAGTTTGTTATTTCGTGGGCACAAATTACAAAGAGACTCAATTTACTTGTTGAATGATTTAGCAACTACTCGCGTTATATACCTAGAGATGATGATGATGATGATAAGTTTTTATTAGCCTCGTTTTGCAGGCAAAAATATCTGAACTAACATTACACAATTTTACATAGACACTATACAGAGTGAATTCTACAATATTACATTTACGGATTCTGTAATTAGCTTTTCTAATTTGTGCGTATAACATTTCTTACAGTTATATTAAACAAGAAGTATTAAAGTGCGTGCTAAAATCAAGGTTATTAATGCAGCAACTTTCTTGTGAAGTAATATAAAAATGCAGATAAATTGACATACTTAGAGAATTATATAGGTTTTAGTTTACTAAATAAATAATTTTGCTTTCCAATTCGGTTAGGTTCCGATACAAGTTTTTGTCTGAATAAAGAAGCTTCACAATTTGGTGAGCTGTTAAATCATTATTATGAATGAGATAGGTAATTAAATTTTCAAGAAACTGAAGTTGCTCTTCCGTTAGTGTAGTAGGGAGACATATCTCTGGATTTGGTGCTTTAGATGGGCAGGTGCTAGGAGAGATCGGGTGAGCGTTTGCTTCAAATGTCAGGTCTTCCAACCGCCATGATGCGAGGTTGCCATCAATGTTGAAGCAAGTGGTGGACATTTCCTCTGAAAATGCACATGTCATACTTTAATGTAAACACCTCAACTAAAAATGAACTTGGCTTGCATTAAAAATTCTATTTCAGCAGATTTAAAGTTTCACATTTATCCACTTGGAAACTTTTTCGCAAAAAATTTTTGGAAATTTTTTTTGCAAAAGAATGCTAGCTGACTTACCATCGTTCTTGCCTGTTTTTCAAGTTGTTATGTAACTAAATGTTCTAATAGACAAAAAGACAACAAACGAAAAAGATACAACGGCCAATTAATTTTGTCAAATTACAACAGAACACAGATTACTGTAGATTTAACTTTGATGTCTACAAAATGATTGAAAGCATAAAAAACAAATTGTACAATTATATAATAATAAATACCATATACAAGTATTATTACATTGTAAAAAAGCAGCTGATTTCAAAAATAGCAAAATAGACAAGTGATTAATGTTTAGTCGGGAAATTATCTGCTCAAAATCGAGATTTTTGCTACAATCATGGGTAAGAGGTCAAGAAAGCGAAATATTAATATTGAAGGAACTCCATAATCGCTTCAAGCTTTTCAGACGGAGAGATTGTTCCTATAAGGCTTATCGCATTACCTCTTTGGTAATCTCTCCCGAGGCGCATTGAATTCGTTTATATAATGTACTAAGCAATTTTTTACCTTCATTGTCAAAGGTGCCAAAAGTTTCAATAGCAATTAGCACAAAATTGATAGTTGGCAAAAGATTGTTGTATTTCATATACAAATGGAAAAGTCCCAGCAGCTTGAGGGGCCAACAAGTTAGAATCGTTTGGTGAAAAAAAACTGGCGGCGATGGAATGAGACCAAGCATGAAAATAGACCTTATTGCGTTTTTGATACTTAATTTAACGTTCTATTTTGCAAGCAATAATTAACATATTTTAGAAAAACGTGACACCAACATACGCTGCTTTTTTGTGCTCAATCGTGGAGTTTTTTATCGAGTTTCCCGCTTGTATTTCATACAGCTGTGCTAAGTATTTTACACTGAACGGTTCTAAGCTTGTCATCATAGATTCTTCTATTGATGTGATCCACTTTTACAAACAATAATTAACGTTTTTAGCACTTAATCAATAAGTTGCTGTGCCGTCCCCCCAGGTCAATAGGTCGGTGTTGTCATTGCGCCTGTCTGAGAATGTTACGCTACAGTGACACACTTCTCTAAATAGTGCTTCCTTTCACGAATCTTCTTTCTGAGGACAATTAGCAACTTACAACAACGCTTTCAGTCCTGCACTACATTGCATTTACTAGGTGCAATGTCCTAGCAAACGTGTCCAAATTAGCATAATGGAGTTCGGCAAACAGTATAATGAAGGTTTTTAAAATTAATTGTGCATTTCTTTTGCTGGTATGTAACTAGGCCAAAACAAAGTGCTATGCAATCCTCCTACTTACCTATCACAGATGCGCTTAGAAGATCAGTCGTCAAGATGACATCCGTTACCATGCCAACGTAGCTCTGATCACTGTCGAATCCCCCACCGATTTGGTCTTGATCGTGACCAAATATTAATGTCCCACCTCCTGGTATGCTTCCGCCACTTTCTAAGGTGCCACTTTCTAATATGAAAATACAAAATAGCAACGACACCACATTATAAACAGCATCATTTTTGCGTCATATACGCATTATTCGTTTTCTGCAGACCCACAAAGTTTCTCGATGGCATTTTTACGAATTTTTAAACATTTCTATTAAATTTTTCTTTCAGATTTATTCATTTTCCGCAAAATTTGAAAAGTTACATTTGGCAAAAAGTAATCACAATACGCAGCATGTGCTTCATAGAGGCATCCTCACCAGGGACAATCCTTGCAGGTCAGACAGAAATTGAAAAACATAAACGTATGGAACAGGAGAAGAATTAAACTTCATAGTCACCATTAAGCAAAGCGTGGCAGATAAACGGATGCATGATAATAGTCAGCAAAAGTTCAACTAGCAGACCCTTATGACTATTTAGCCTTTAATTTCATTATATCTTCAACTCTAAAGTGAATCACAAGAGCTGTTATTAAGTGGCAACGGACCGCCAATCTTTGCAATCTGCTTTTTATAGCGAAATATCTAGTCATTGCTTTAATCAGTTACTGTAGATTGAATAACTTGTTCATTTAAACAAAATCTGGGCATTCTGATGGTTTTACGAAAAATTGCATGTCTAGTAATTTATAGATTAAACTAAATCTAGGCATTCTAATGGTTTTACGAAAAATTGCATGTCTAGTAGTTTATTGATTAAACAAAATCTGGGCTTTCTAATGGTTTTACGAAAAATTGCATGTCTAGTAGTTTATTGATTAAACAAAATCTGGGCATTCTGATGGTTTTACGAAAAATTGCATGTCTAGTAGTTTATTGATTAAACAAAATCCGGGCATTCTAATGGTTTTACGAAAAATACCATGTCTAGTAGTTTATTGATTAAACAAATTCTAGGCATTCTAATGGTTTTACGAAAAATAGCATGTCTAGTAGTTTATTGATTAAACAAATTCTGGACATTCTAATGGTTTTCCGAAAAATTGCATGTCTAGTAGTTTATTGATTAAACAAATTCTGGACATTCTAATGGTTTTCCGAAAAATTGCATGTCTAGTAGTTTATTGATTAAACAAATTCTGGGCATTCTGATGGTTTTACGAAAAATTGCATGTCTAGTAGTTTATTGAATCTTAGAATAAAAATTTAATTTTCGCAGCATTTAATTAAATCACAAAAATTGATTTTGTTTGAGGAAATTTGCAGTTACAGTTTACAGTTTCAATGTAATCAGCTGTTTGTTTGTGCAAGAATAGAGATGCATGTTGTTGTACAAAAACATTACAAAAATTATATAAATACAATAATAAGCAGCTGATTGTATGAATATTGGTGAGGATTTCAGCGATTCCAACAATTGAAATCAAATCAAATGCAGCCCACTGCCAACCTTTACAAGTGACGGTCTGACTATCTGTATGTCTGCCTCCGCTTGACTGTCAAGTGCTTGCTTGAATATCGACAGACGTTGACAAATAATAGCGAATTTACCTTGTTCACGAACATATGGGTTCTGTGACCAAGATGACGGCTGCCTAAAATTATTGTACGGGTTTCCAAAACGTGGATTATCGTACACTTTCACGCATCTCATGGTCGTAAAGCAAAATAGAATGCAGATAACCTAATATAAAAACAAACTCTTGTTAACATGTTATACAGAAGTTTGCAATACTTTTTCACATTTCTCATAAGGGTCAACCATCAATTTTATAAACATTTCAATTTTCTACAATTAAAGCAAGCCGGTAATCAACGGACAAGAGCTACTTAATGTAGATGGATGTGGCCGAAATGTAATTTAACTAATAAAAATTTTCTAATTGCTGTCTCCTTTAAATGACGAACCTTTGCTCTATACAGAAGTCATGAAACATTCGTGAAGCACTTTGTTGAGTTCAAGAAGATTTTGTTTCTTGCTGTCATCCATGGCACAAAATCGTAGGCAAAACTGTCCCCCGAACATGGCTATATAATTTTACTGTTTGCTAATGTATATACATTATATACGTTTTATATATACCTAATACGGTCATACCTCCGTTGTCGAACGTGTCCGTATTCATACAAATTGGTTTTTGACCAGAAAATTCGAGCTGAAATTGTCTCCGCTCTCGACCAGAATTTCGGTACTCGACCAACCGCCAAGCACGTGATGAACACAAGCGCGGCGAGCCGAGTAGAGCCGAGCGTAACCGACCGCGCCCGAGAGTAGTCACACGCAACATTTGAATCGCCTAACATCGCTAAGTGCTTTCTACTTTTCTCTGCTTTTTCATGCAGAAACAATTATGTTTTCTTTCAAAGTAATTCTATTATGTTTTTCTTATCAATTATATCCATATCTACTGTTTGAATAAAAAGTTTACATTATTATATTTCGTTTTAGTAATACTTTACAATTCATTTGGTGCTTGAGAACGGATTATTTGCTTTTACATTATTTCTTATGGGAACAAACGATTCGGTTCTCAACCAAACAGGTTTTCAAACACTTTTTAGAAACGAATTATGGTCGAAAACAGAGGTACTACTGTACTTAAATAAAGAAAGAAAAAAGAAATAATAAAATAACCCAACTACTATTTAAAGCACATGATGCGATATAACCGTTTAGAAAACTTAGTCTCAGTAAATCAGAATCATGTTGAGCTACTAGAACGCTAGCCATGCATAAAAAAAGCAAATTCTAAATAATGTATTTTTTCGTTAAATTATACTGTTACAAAAGTTGTCAAATTCTCGTACCAAATCAAATGTTAGCTCTTACCTGAAATCTATTTCGGATCATTTCTTTTACAAAAACACTGGCGTACCTAATTTAAGACGTAGTTAGTATTCTGTAAAGTAACTTTTCATTTAGTTTACAAATTCACACTAACAAATGCAAATCTCGCCTGTAAAACAATGTAAATTAATTGCTTTCAAATTCATGCAAATTTATAACGTTTCGCGCGGAAATTCGGCCTGACTGAGAATCAGTCGCCCAGAAAAACACATGCCCAGATTTTTCCTAATCACCAGAAGTAATTAAGGTTAATTTGATATAATATAATTGGGAGTATTGTATGCCATGTGAAATAAATTTAAAAAATTAAGTATATCTACTATGTAATATTGTAATACTTGTAATGAAATTATATTATAATACATCCGTCAGCAGCTTTTAGGTAAGCCTATCTAGAAATTCGATTACAGACCTATGTAATAATGAGAATAAATTAGCTAAAATAATTAAACAAGCAAATTTGTCAAAACAGTTTGTATAAAAATTCTTGGTAGTTCAAAAATTAAATGTTTATAGTACTGGTTGCTCCATCGTTTTTCTGTTCATTTGTTGACTTGTTTGTTTTGTTAAACCTGAAGCACCTACTGTAGCCAAAGAAATATTCTTGTAAAACTGTAAAAAAAAAGAAAAAAATCATGTAATGACGCGAAATAAAAATTGCATTTGCGATGGCACTTCGCACGATAATTACTGGCTATGTGTGTAACATTTTTGCAACATCATACAGCGCATGCGTGCAACACAGCTTATTACGCTTGGTTTTTGTTTAAAAAACCGCACTTAAAGGTAACGTAAGTAAATAGATATGCAACACATAAAGAGAATTAGTTCCTAAATTACACATCAAAGCGAATGTCTTCTTTAGAGAATTCTGCTGAACGGAGACACTAGATGCTAGAAAATGAACTCGTAACTAAGTAAATAAGTTGATTTTTGTCCTTATTTTACACATTTGACGCAAAAAGAGCAGCTTCATTTCAAATGATATTAAAATGTTCACAACGCAGCTACGCACTTTCTTTATTCTAAGTTCAAAATATTGGCAAAATACGAAAATGTAAGAAACTATTAAATTTTTACGTTAACTAATTTGCTAGTACAATTTTGAAGCTTTTTCTCTTTACAACAACCAACAACCTTTTCGACAAAAACATTACTACGTATGAACGCATGATGCCTGAGGTATTCAATCCCAAAATTTTCAGGACAAAAATCTCTTTAAACCAACTTCTATGCACATTTCTTCAAAGCACTGACTATGTTTTATTAGTTTTATCAATTATAATAAAATTTTCGGCGAATTTTGGGTTGCAAAGTTTTTGAAACAAAAAACGGTGAAAGCGGCTATATAATGTCCAAGGGAAAATCACTTTGCGAAAAATGTTGCACGCTTCCAATATCTAATTAAAAGGAAAGCACAAAGCATTTCATTACAAACTTTGTGACTTACATACCGCCTTCAAATTATATAGTTTTATGGTCTGTCACTTGAGTTGATGGCGATTTTATATAGTTTGCGAAATTCAAGTTCATTACAACGTTATTAAATTCATAATAATTATGTCAAAGCGGTCATGGTGAAGTTTGCACGCGTTGATATTGTACGGGAAATTCCCGATTAAACCACCAAAGGTGAACTAATCATACTCCAATAACACATATTAACTTGTTGTCAAATAAACCGTAATTGTCATTAAATGAATGTCAGGTAGATGGTAATTGCAGACGAATTACATCGCATATTAAATTTTATAAACTGTGTATTCAAATTTAGACCGACCAGGTCATACTGGTGTTACCTCAACTAATTATCGACCCACGGCGTCTTTTTGAATTTCCCACAACTGCTTGCACATCAAACCCAATAAGTTTTACATTTGGAAGTACAACTGTTGTAACTGCTTGCACATCAAACCCAATAAGTTTTACATTTGGAAGTACTACAGTTGTAGCTGCTTGCACATCAAACCCAATAAGTTTTACATTTGGAAGTACTACAGCTGTAGCTGCTTACACATCAAACCCAATAAGTTTTACATTTGGAAGTACTACAGCTGTAGCTGCTTGCACATCAAACCCAATAAGTTTTACATTTGGAAGTACTACAGCTGTAGCTGCTTGCACATCAAACCCAATAAGTTTTACATTTGGAAGTACAACAGTTGTAGCTGCTTGCACATCAAACCCAATAAGTTTTACATTTGGAAGTACTACAGCTGTAGCTGCTGACACATCAAACCCAATAAGTTTTACATTTGGAAGTCTACAGCTGTAGCTGCTTGCACATCAAACCCAATAAGTTTTACATTTGGAAGTCTACAGCTGTAGCTTGTAACCAACAGGAAACTAACTTTTCTGAATCGTTTTAGTTACTTGTTTTAGTTAATTTGCTAAGAATTTGGTGAAATACCTTACAGTCATTTATCAGGAATCAGGTGCCAGCTTAATCACAATTTTTTATTGTTCAATTGTGTAGTATCTACAGAATGAATCTATACAACAAAATATTATTATTTCATAACTTGAAAAGTAGTTACAAAAGGACAGTCAAGCAAACAAACTTTTATCTTTAAGCACAAGTAAACCCTCCACTTATATAAAGCTTAAAATTCATCTTGAAATTTTATATCACTCTCATTCTGTCTTGTTCCATACAGAACGTGTTTTAGCAGTAACGTTTGAAACAAGTTTAGATGACAATGCGTGAAGATAACAAATACTGGCAATTTCTAGAAATCATACTGGTGGCATGGCTGTTATTTTGACAGTTGCCACTATGATTGTGTTTGGGCCAGAGTTTTTGTAAAAGTCGTCTTGTATCTTACTTGGTCAGGCAGGGTAATAGATGCATTTATGTGAACTAAGGTCCGGGTTTGTGGTTATCACAACTCTTGACGACTAAAGATAAGTGTATTGGTTCTTCTATTCTATAAATTGCTGTGCTTTCATCTTTATTATGATATACTATGAAAATCTAGAAAGAAGTTGTAATTGTGATTTCTTACTGGAAGAAAACATTGTTAACAATTGTGAATATAAATTGGAAGTAGTTGCTGGAGTATGAATTAATACTTGCATTTGCAAAAGATTTGGATTACATTTACTTCTTACAAATTTCTAAGTTGGACCCTGTTTAAATGGAAACAAATGAGTTTAACTGAGCATTTCTCTCGATGATTATTTTGGTTGTAATGAAGTGTGAACTCACCTTTGGAATATTGAAATTTAGATCTAGCTAAAGTGCACGGAAATAAGGTGTAACGTTTGGTTATCATTGTTAAAAGCATTCATTGGAAAATAAAGTTGAAGTAAAATCTGTGAAAGGTTAAAAGCTTTAAAGATTAAGAGAAATCAAAATTCAGACATTGTATGTAAAACAGTTTTTCAACTGATTAGCTCAGCCATGTCTACTCTCTGTTTCCATGTATAAACAGCATTCAAAACAGTAATTCAAATTATAACATCTACTTAGAACTTATTATGCTACACATGTATATCATATATAGTAATTAGTTTAGTACTTAAGCTATACCATCTGCTTGTGCAAAATACTACTGGGTGTAATTTGGATAATTATTTAGTTTAAACAGAAATTCTTGTATCTACTTTCATTTTTAGCATTTATTTGACTAAAATGGCCGCAACGTTAAATTGGTAAAGAACCGGAGCATAAAACAAATAAAAACACAACCGTTCACGCCTTTTCAAAATTAACTCTCTGACATTAGCCATGCCTGCATCTGTGAGACGCATATCACAAGGGGAGGACGGTTTTTTTACTCCCAGCAATGTCTTAGCAACTAAAAGCATAAAAAGTCACATGGCTTCGAACCACACCTGTGGTGTATCATCGGGTGAAGAAGAAGAAAAAAAGGGGAAACCACATAAAAATAATTGTTGGGCCTCCATTTTTCATTATTTTCACATAGAAATATCACACTTAAAAAGGATTTAGTCTAATTATTAAAACAATTATTAAATGTTAAGCTCAAATCATGTGTTCGTCCACACCTACTTCAATGCATTGTATGCGATAGATGAAATTAGTAACAAGATATAGCACGTGACAGTTAACTACAATTTTAATAGTACACAAATGTGTTTGTAATGTAGAATTCAAGTTACACGCCATCAGATTTGTCTTAATTAAATTGCAATCCTACAATGTGTCATTTAAGGTGTTTTGTTTGAAGAAAATACAACTCTGACATCATTAAAATCAAAGCATCTTAAAATCTAGCACTATTAAAATCGAAGCATTAAAATTTAGCATTATCAAAATCAAAAATACATATAACTGGCAATGCCATGTTTTCATGATTATAAACTATGCTCTTGAAGCCAAATTTTTAAGACGCGTCTGGCCCTCCTCCCCAAAAATAGAATTTGTCGCATGAATTACTTACTTACTTACTTACTTACTTACTTACTTACTTACTTTCCTATTTACTTACTTACTTACTTTACCTACCTACCTACCTACCTACCTAAAATCATCTATAATATCAATAAACAACAAACAAGGAAATAAGTAACAAAGAATAAATTTATTGAAAGTATAAAAAACTTAGTATTTACAAGACAATTAAATAATTTAAATATGACAAGATGGGTTCATCGCGAACCCTTGAGTGGCCTGGTGTACTGGCCATTGGTCATTCAGGTCTACACCGTTCCTCTACCTCTTGATGGATTCCAGACTAACTCAGACCAAACATCTTCTTGCTGTGCATTAGCAAAACGTCGGTGGATTGTCCCAGTCGCCAACTCTCTGCTCGGGACGACGAGGAGGTTTGGTGTCGAACAGGAAGCCTACATGCCATGGAACTTTCGGCTCAATAACGTGAGGAATGTAAGGATTGGTCTGTTCCAGGTGGACATCTTGTTCTGCTGTTGGTACTTCCGTTTCCTCCAAATCTTCATCCTCCATGACACATATGTCTAGACCACAAGCGCATGGCAAACAATCCACATCTTTCCATCGTGACATGCTGTGAGATTTCATCCCAGATATAATCAAGTCAGTTGCCCTGGCTTTCACTCTCTTTAACAATTGTGCTCGAACGGCTCGCAGTCCCTCATCTTCAGTTGATCTATCACTAGATGTTACTAGATGAAACATTCTGACAAATATTTTTCCAGCAAGGGAAAACCGAATGTATAATATAGGATGTGCAAGTCCCGATATGGTCACATCGACTATCTTCATTCTAACTCTTTTGAAGAAGTGCCGGAAATGCGAACCTATCGTCCGCGAGGGAACTTTCCCCCGATATCCAGTTGGTGCAACCTTATTGCTCCTGATGTGTCTCTTAAAACGGTCAAGAGCTTCCATAACTACTCGAAAGAACTAAGAAAAAGAAATATCGCTCGAAAAAAGCTGTTGAAAGAAGAATCGCTCTGTACGTCTTACTGAATTGCGCCCAGAAATATAACTGAGATTGTAGCTAAGTTACAAGAGTGCGTCAGTAATAGATATGACAAGGACGGTTGCTATGTTATACGCATTGTAGTAACAACGTAAACGCATTACGTAATGTGGGCAGAAGGTATTGGCTAGTTATCTCGTAAAATTTAACATTTCTGGTTGATGATTTTTTAAATATCTACTGAAACGAATAGTACATAGAAACCTTGTTAGGATTAATGTACCCAGATCTTGCATGTGTCTCATTTTTCTCTCATGCAACTCGAAATAAGCATAAGCCCTTTTTGAACTATTGAACAATGAATTTTATTTCACACATCAAAAATACAATATCAAACACATTAATAAACTTTAAATAAAATAATTTGAGTAGTGCGAGGTGAGTGTACGCCCATACAGTCATTAACACATTCACCTTACTTAAATGAAAAAATGATTTTAGTTATGCATGCTGCTGTAGATAACTTAATGTAAATATCGATGAAGTAAATGATGTAATAATAGCAATGGTATAAGAGCAATAAACCTGAAAGTTGAGAAAGGAAAACATATTATGTAATTACGACTTCGAGTGAGCCTTAAAGAGTGAAAAAATTTTTAAATAGCTTTAGGCAGTAAAATCCGCCAGTTTATCAACACCATCATAACTTCAGCCTATTTGATGAAATCTTCTCAGTTTTCTCCAAGAACATTTAAAAAGAAATCAACAAACTTGTGGTATTCACACGTTATTATTCTGATAATAATATCTACGATATAACCTATATTTGCTATAATGTTCAACAGGACATTTACCCAAAGACGTTGTACTACAGTCAGTCAGTCAGCCAGCCAGCCAGCCAGTCAGTCGGCGACTTCTTTGAGTTATTAATTGTTGATCTTAAAACTCTCTTTATTAACTATTGTGGTAGCTTGAATGAAAACCTACTGGTTTCTCATTGACCATTTTTCGGATTCGTTTTCCAAGTTCAATTTGGCCATTAATGCGCAATTTTTAATAGCCAGTGTCTCAATATTGCGCTCTTGTTTATTATCTTTATGAGCAAGTTTGCCATTATCAAAGTTTATTTGTTAAGAGATTTGTCCTCAGCTTGCAGTAGATGGCGCTGAACAATGCCGAGACCATTGTGGAAAAACATCCACAAATTTAACTTCATTCGCGGACCATTTTATTTCAGCAAGTGCTCTGAAAGCGAAGAGTCATGTAGGCTAATTAGTTTTTAGATTTTACTGAAGACTTATGAACAATACATAGATATGCATAGATTGCTGGTGAGAGCAACAATTGGTGCGTTGGAAATTAATAGAAATCCATTATTTAGATGGAACGTAGCTGAACGTGATAGATTTTGTAAGTGTGGTTAGAACTTGGAGAATTTTGTATCATATTTTACTTTACTGTCCTTATTTTGAAAATAGAAATATGGTTATTGGTTATTTAGGAAGGAGCTTTAGATGAACATCGTGTGAATTGGTTGTTATTCCATAATGCTGATCGTGGAAAAAACTTTTTAGTGATATAATGGAAAAGCCTCATGAGATAGGAATGTCTAACTCTGTGCTTTTTTATTTTATTTTCAGCCGAGCAGCTTTGACTGTTCACCTGATACAAAAAAGGTCTAAACACTGAACTAGAGTCGAAATAACAAAACTAGGTAGCCTTTCATGCAGCAGTATTATACAGACTATGCAAGCTGTATCCATGGGAATGTATCAACTAAGCAATGTATCTTCATTCTTCAAGTCCATTATTACACAATGGCGGATTAAGGCTCTGCTGGCCCTAACGCATATTTTGCTAAGTGGCCTGAAAATACAGATATTTTGGACTCATTGACGAAAGGAAAAAGTTAAACTTAGCAAAAGAAAATTTATTGCGTAAAAATTTAGAAAAACCAATTTTTACATTAATTACTATTGGTACACGTGCCTAGCTCGACTTCGGTTTCCGTAGAATTTTTCCGTGAATATTTTGTGATAGCCTCATCTCCTGGCAGGACCAACACTTGAATTTCTTAAATCTAAATTTCATGGCTAACAAAAAGAGATTTGTCAGAGCTTCACTCATTTCTGCAGCCTTAGCAGCAGAAGGCTCATTGGGAATATCGATGGCATTGGACAAAGTGAGTTTCTTTTCAATAATTTCCTACTGATGTCATTGAACTTTAACCTTACTATCATTTGATCATGCACCATTTGGTTCTCATTCGTTCAAAGGAGCTACAATTTTTAGCCAAGATTTCCAATTTGGCAACACATTGTCAATGTTTTCATTAAGACCGTACTTTCTAGATCGAAAGACATAATTCTCATACACTAGGTTAGCAGTGGGAGCAAAAACACAGTGCAATCTAGAATTAACAACCGTTTACGCCTTTTCAAAATTAACTCTCTGACATTAGCCATGCCTGCTTCTGTGAGACGTAAATAATAAGGGGAGGAGGGTTTTTTTACTCCCAGCAATGTCTTAATGCAATAATTGTTGAAAACTGTACAAAACCTTTTAATCAAAACAATCCCCACCCCACGCCACGTCACTAATTCTTATTATTGTATAATTCTTATTATTAGTAATTGTTGTTGTTGTAGTATAATCGTGTTAACTGAGCAATTTAAATCATAAAAAGTCACATGGCTTCTAACCACACCTGTGGTGTTTCATCGGGTGAAGAAGAAGAAAAAGGGAAAACCACATAAAAACAAAATAATTGCTGGGCCTCCATTTTTCATTATTTTCACATAGAAATATCACACTTAAAAAGGATTTAATCAATTATTAAAACAATTATTAAATGTTAAGCTCAAATCATGTGTTCGTCCACACCTACTTCAATGCATTGTATGCGATAGATGAAATTAGTAACAAGATATAGCACGTGACAGTTAACTACAATTTTACTACTACACAAATGTGTTTGTAATGTAGAATTCAAGCTACATGCCATCAGATTTGTCTTAATTAAATTGCAACTCTTTAATGTGTCATTTAAGGTGTTTTGTTTGAAGAAAATACAACTCTGACATCATTAAAATCAAAGCATCTTAAAATCTAGCACTATTAAAATCGAAGCATCAAAATTTAGCATTATTAAAATCAAACATATGACTGGCAATGCCATGTTGTCATGATTATAAACTATGCTCTTGAAGCCAAATTTTTAAGACGCGTCTGGCCCTCCTCCCCAAAAATAGAATTTGTCGCATGAGTTACAAGATGATTTTTAAACACGACCGTTATTATTGAATTTGTGAGGAGTATCATTAGAGAAGTCTGATAATAACTTAGGGAAGTACTTGAATAGCAGTTTATATTTTGTAAACAGAGAGCTGAGGTCTCAAGACATAAGGTATCATTTATGGTACGACATAATTTTTAATTATTAATATTATTACTGGAAATTTGAATAACCGAATTTTACTGATTTTGTTGGATTATCAGTAGATTTTGCTTTAAGTAGCCCTTTTTGAGGACATCTTCAAGATAAATCAGTTTGGTTAATGAGGTTTTCATACGGGATAATTTATCTTCTAAATGAATGTCGTCACCAATTTAATAGCGCTCTGAGGAACATGCCTCGTGTTAAGCTCAGTTTAATATTTGAGTTTAAACAGAGCTCAGCATTGGTTGGTTTTTGTATACTGGGGAAGACACAAGTATGGTTGAATGATTGTGAATGAAAACAGTGAAATGGCTAAAGAGGTTGAATTTTTAGTATCACATTCAGTTTTATAAGTAAATGTCTCTGCCTCTTCTCTGATGTTTTTCCGCACCCCTAGTTCTTATATCTTGCTAAAACCTATGGGTGAGCGTTCTCTACCAGAAAGCGAATTCGAATTGGGTCTGAAAGATTTTCGAACAAATTTTCGAACCAGTAGTAAAAAGTGGTCATACATATCACTTGATTTTGTTCTGCACTAAAACCACTATTAGTTTGTTAAAAAATTTGCACAGAAACTGCAGCTAAATTTTGCTAAATTCATTCTGTTTCAAACTTCTTAATGATAAAGAACGTATGTGGACAAGTGCGGAATTATTCGAATCTGTAGTGTTGTCTTCAGAAGTCATCTACTGATAAGATCGGAAACAGATTAATAATTGGCTAGGACCTGATATCTTCGATATCCGACAGATGAAGTTCCAAACAAGCCACTCACAGGCTATAGCTCTCACAAACAAAATTCCAAAGACCAACCTTAAACAAACCAGCCGCAGACCAGATTTCGGAAAACCAGACCCAGGCAGACTAGACACAAAGGCCCTGGATGAAACAGACGACAGGCAGACCTGACTACTGATAGACTAGACCTGGCTAGATACAGCTGTTGCGTAGAACCAGTTCGAACCTGATCCAGACTAACAGTTAGAGCTAACCAAACCCTGAAGACCCAACCCAGAACACGACTGAACCTTTGTTAGTTTTTTTACATAATGCATTACTTTTGTTACACAATTATTGTTCGATAACGAAGCAAAAATTATGTAATAATTGTCACATAATTTCGCAAAATTTATTCCATTAATGACAAAAGGTTTTTTTTACGAAAGGCAGCATTTCAGTTAGATAAAGCTGCATTGCTACATAATGAACGTTAACATTAACCTTGCGATCTACTGAACTCAACGGCGTACTTACATACTTACCCAGTTACTGACTGATTTGCTTGCATGCTTACATACTTGCTTGCTCGCTTATTTACTCACACACTCACTCACTCAATAACTTACCTACCTACCTACTTACTTATTTACTTACTTACTTACTCACTCACTCACTCACTCATTCACTCACTCACTCACTCACTCACTCACTCACTTACTTACATACTTACATATTTAGTTTATACTGAGTTTTTACTACTAAAACTGTATTTTATAAAATTGATGATTTATAGGATTTAGATTCTCTTTTTTTATTTCATTCACACCTTGTATCCAGTTTATTGCTGCTGCGGTTTTACATTTTAATAACATCGTCTATAATATCAATAAACAATAAACAAAGAAATAAGTAATAAAGAATGAATTTATTGCAAGTATAAAAAAACTCGGTATTTACAAGAGAATTAAATAATTTAAATATGACAAGGTGTTGCTTTATCGCGAATCCTTAAGTGGCCATTGTTCATTCATTGTTCATTGTACATTAAGTGTGCTGGCAATTGTTCATTCAGGTCTACACCGTTCCTCTACCTCTTGATGGATTCCAGACTAACTCAGACCAAACATCTTCTTGCCGTGCATTAGCAAAACGTTGGTGGATTGTCCCAGTCGCCAACTCTGTGCTCGGGACGACGAGGAGGTTTGGTGTCGAACAGGAAGCCTACATGCCATGGATCTTTCGGCTCAATAACGTGAGGTATATAAGGATTGGTCTGTTCCAGGTGGACATCTTGTTCTGCTGTTGGTACTTCCGTTTCCTCCAAATCTTCATCCTCTATGACACATATGTCAAGACCGCAAGCGCATGGCAAACAATCCACATCTTTCCATCGTGAACTAAGAAAAAGAAATATCGCTCGATTAAAGCTGTTGAAAGAAGAATCGCTTTGTACGTCTTACTGAACTGCGCCAGAAATATAACTGAGATTGTAGCTACGGATCAACAAGTGAATGTGAACGGATCAACAAGTTAATGTAAATGGTTCAACAAGTGAATGTGAATGGTTCAACAAGCAAATGTGAGCGGATCAACAAGTGAATGTGAACGCATCAACAAATGAATGTGAACGCATCAACAAATGAATGTGAACGGATCAACAAGTAAATGTGAATGGTTCAACAAGCAAATGTGAACGGATCAACAAGTAAATGTGAATGGTTCAACAAGCAAATGTGAACGGATCAACAAGTAAATGTGAATGGTTCAACAAGCAAATGTGAACGCATCAACAAGTGAATGTGAACGGATCAACAAATGAATGTGAACGGATCAACAAATGAATGTGAACGCATCAACAAGCAAATGTGAACGGATCAACAAATGAATGTGAACGGATCAACAAGTGAATACGAATGGCTCAACAAATGAATGTGAACGCATCAACAAGTAAATGTGAATGGTTCAACAAGCAAATGTGAACGCATCAACAAGTGAATGTGAACGCATCAACAAGTAAATGTGAATGGTTCAACAAATGAATGTGAACGGTTCAGCGAGCGAATGTGAACGCATCAACAAGTGAATGTGAACGGATCAACAAGTGAATGTGAACGGATCAACAAGTGAATGTGAACGCATCAACAAGTGAATGTGAACGCATCAACAAGTGAATGTGAACGCATCAACAAGTGAATGTGAACGCATCAACAAGCAAATGTGAACCCATCAACAAGTGAATGTGAACGAATCAACAAGTGAATGTGAACGCATCAACAAGCAAATGTGAACGGATCAACAAGCGAATGTGAACGCATCAACAAGTGAATACGAATGGCTCAACAAATGAATGTGAACGGATCAACAAGTGAATGTGAACGCATCAACAAGTGAATACGAATGGCTCAACAAATGAATGTGAACGGTTCAACAAGCAAATGTGAACGGATCAACAAGCAAATGTGAACGCATCAACAAGCAAATGTGAACGGATCAACAAGTGAATGTGAACGCATCAACAAGCAAATGTGAACGCATCAACAAGCAAATGTGAACGGATCAACAAGTGAATGTGAACGCATCAACAAGTGAATGTGAACGCATCAACAAGTGAATGTGAACGCATCAACAAGTGAATGTGAACGCATCAACAAGTGAATGTGAACGCATCAACAAGTGAATGTGAACGCATCAACAAGTGAATGTGAACGGATCAACAAGTGAATGTGAACGGATCAACAAGTGAATGTGAACGGATCAACAAGTGAATGTGAACGGATCAACAAGTGAATGTGAACGGATCAACAAGTGAATGTGAACGCATCAACAAGTGAATGTGAACGGATCAACAAGTGAATGTGAACGCATCAACAAGTGAATGTGAACGCATCAACAAGTGAATGTGAACGCATCAACAAGTGAATACGAATGGCTCATGAATGTAAATCGAACAGCAAATTGAATGTTATAGAACGTTTATGAAAAAAAAATAGAGTTCTAACCTGGAGGTTCTAGCATCCAGACTTGGAGAGCTGGAGGGGGGGGGCGATGGTTATAGTGGCCCGCAGCCCCAGCACAAATTATTCAGCGCCTAAAATAGAAAAAAAATGGAGATGAAAATGTGGCCTAGTTTGCGAGTTCTAGTCGCAAGGTCTCAAGTTCAAATCTCAAATTCATCACAATTTTTAGCGTCCACTTAGCTACTAGGTTTACCATTGTTGAACAGAAACAAAAAAATATTGGTTTTGGCTTATACCTGTAAAATGCAATTGTTGAGTAGTGGCCAGTAAATATAGCAGGTATTTAAATTTATTTGACATTAAATTTTGTTTATCAGCACCTCAATATTCTTGTTATTGCATATAGCGTAAAAGATGTGGGCTTCTAGCACGTTTGAAATAATACAGCAGACGAACAAGGATTTGCATCCGATAAAACGACAAATGAATAATACTAATACAGTGTATTTGACTCACTGTTGTCGACATCAGATTTTTATTGTCCTAGAACCCATAATTATTTAAAACTGTAATACAAATATGTGAGAGTTTGACAAGCAAAAACTCGATTTAGTTCAGTTTAATTTTCTGGCCTCAGTAACATTTACAGCTTGTTATTCACAGCAGCAACATTATTTTGCTTTTAACTTTTACACAACGCGCCATTTTTGTATGATAGATAATTATCTGATGTTTATCTATATTTATACAGAAAGCAGATTAAGCAATAATGTAAGTTTTAATACCAGGGCTTCCTGCCACAAAGTTGAATGGGTGGCGTGCGCTTCCATGATGGAGATATGGAGCTGAGTCTCTTTTTTTCTTCGATGGGTTCCAGCTTCGTAACGTTCTTGCTCACTCTGTTGGTGCTACTAATGAAATAATACTATTATTGAAGCAAATGGCATATCCGTAATAACATGAAACAGTTAAACGGGTATGAATATTCAACTTATTCAATGTACGTAATAGTTTTTCCAAGTCTATTGTATTTGAATACTTTGCTGCTTTTGCTCTTCAAATTTATGAACTTGAAACTTTTGCTTGTAACTACAATTTCGGACAATATAGTTATATTCATCTTTCGTTGCACAGAAATGCGTTTTTACGGTAACAGGGGTTTTGGACACAAGCAGTTTCAACACAAACACTTTCGACACATGGGTTATTTGGGCACTACGTATTTTGGACACAGGATATTTGGACACATAGAACATTTCGAAAAGCAGGACACTTGGACACAAGGTAATTTGTACACATAAGACATTTAGAGACAAGATAATATGGACACACGGACATTCAGACACAAGGATATTTGGACATATAGGATTTTTGTACACAAAGTGATTTGAACACAAAGGTTACTTAGAGACTTAACTGTTTAGACACTAGGGGTTTTGGACACATAGGCCATTTGGACACTAAGTGGTTTTACACGGATATTTAAATAATGTGGATACATTAAGTGTTTCGACACCAATAATACCATTTCGATTCGATTTGGATGGTACAATTTAGCAGTATTGCTTATTTAACTATAGGAATGGGTGAATCTAAGCCATTTTTTCAAAATCCAAGGAGTTTCTAATGTCTGAAAACCTTAGACCAAACAAATCATTTATTATCTATTTGGAAATATTCTTTATCTCGCTACTTCGAAACTAACTCCGCCAACAGTCACTGCAGTCTGCAGGTCAAAAAGTACGTTAATATTAAGACGTTTTCATAGTATGTGGATATCCGGATGCGGTGACGACGGCTGCAGCGAATGTGGTAAGAGCGACAGATGCGATTGACATTGTAAGGCAATTGCGACGAATACGCATACGATAATCATGCTGGTCTACAGATTCAACATGAAAAATCTGACTTGGAACTTTCGTGGTCAAAGAAAATATTTATACTGATGAAGTCTGGCTGAAAAAATGTTGTAATTCTTTTGGATTCATATACAAGTAATTTATGTACAGTTATGGTGTGTAACGGTTTGTGTTCACTTATCTAAATATATTTATTAAAACGAATTACAAATTCTTACTTTTGAGAAAAAGGCAATTAAAGTTTGCAGTACTGCTCACTTATCAATGAATAAGAAATTTTCTACACAACATAAACATGTAATTTACTGCTCTTAAAGAAGCCAAACTGTTTTTTTGTAAATATAATTGAAATGATTCAACTTAATGCCTCGGCAGACAATGCCCTTTTACCCTGTTGGCTTAACATGGGACCTATCTAAATTTGCTGCAAAGCTAAACAGCCGTATCTGCATTCAAATTTGAGGTCTAAATGGAAGAGGCACAAATGTATACGAAGACATTTTAGTTCTGTAGCAACAACAAAAGATTTGACATTGCCGATTACGATTCAGTTTTACACAGAACTAAAACATAGTAGAATTAAAGTGTTAGTTAAAATTTAGAATGAAAATTTGTGAAGAGTTCCGCATAACATTACAAAGTACGGTTCAAAAATGTCCACAACTTTGTGCACAATTAAAAAAACCATAATTATGAGCTTTTTTGCCGAGGTCACAATTGTCATCTGAATATTGCATTTGTAAACTGCACACACATGTATAACATATTTGAACAAACATACACAAAAAACATACATAATTACAAATACATAAATACACTGTCTGATTTGTACCAAATTTAAATGTCTTTTATTAATTTTTTATTTTACTTAAAATGTAAGTATTTTCTTCTATTTGTCATGATGTGACAGGCATAGAAATAAAAAATGAATCCAGTAATAGTTAACTATGGCTTAAAGGAAACAGAGATAGAAAGCAGTAACTGCAAATTCGGCTGAAAGTTACTGTTTTTTATTTCTGTAAAGCGTGTAAAGAAATGTGTGATTACGTAAATTGGAAAAGAGAGCAGTAAGTGCTAATTCTGTTTTTGAGCAGACCCCCCTGTGAAATTACTGCTTTTTAATTCTGTAATAGGGTTTTGCAAAACCTGTCATGGGACGTTACTTATTGTGCTAAAATTACTGCGTAAAATGAAATTTCATTACAATAGCAAGAAAGAGCGCCATCTGTTTGGTAAAAATACATCAAAATCTCAATTCTGATAAAATTGTAGTTACTACTCTACTCTATTTTTGCACGGCAGAATAATGGTGCAGCCTCTGAGGTGTAGTGGTTATAAGAATTACCCGATGGAGGTGCAAACGACTTTTTCAGATTTTCTAATCTAGTATTGCTTTTATGCGGTTTATATGATTAATTACGTACATTTCTTCCGTCTCAGCTCGCTGTGATGCACATGGGGAACAAACAAGTACTTAGGGCAGCACATTGCAAACTGGTATATTTGCTAAGCTTCAGCAATATGAGTCTAACATGCTTAACACTAAAATACAAATTGTACTTTAATTCTAATGCAAAACAGATTATTAACTGTGAACCACTTGCAAAACGATAGTTAGTTAATTATGGCGAGTAAGCATACTTACTCGTTCAACAACCTGGTTACAGCTGTAAAACGTTCTCCCACCATACACGGGGGGTAGGAGGGCCTCCCTCGGTCTTTTCCTCATTGGGAAGTTTGGCAAAAGCCCAGTAGACCTGCGATTGTCATACTCCAAAATAGGGTGAACATTGAGTTTGAATGCTATCAGGTGTCCGGAAGCAAGTACATATATGAGTCTAACATGCTTAACACTAAAATACAAATTGTACTTTAATTCTAATGCAAAACGGATTATTAACTGCGAACATTTGCAAAACGATAGTTAGTTAATTATGGCTAGTAAGCATACTTACTTTTTCAAATGCCTGATCAGAGTGATAGAATGGTCTGCCACCGTATAGTGGTGGCTGAACCGGTTCTCTTGGCTTTTGAATTGGTGGAAAGTTTGGCAGAAGCCCAGTAGGCCGGCGATTGTCACACTGCAAAATAGGGTGAACATTGAGTTTGAATCCTATCAGGTGTGAAATATAATAAATATGTTTGGCAGAAATAAAGGCATCTGTAATTTCCTTCAGTGAGAAATGCGGATTGGTTTTATTATCTGGTACTTGTAGCAGGTTGTATAGACACTGCAGGTGTCTCTATGCGTAATTCTCAACATCATTTTCAAGATTTGTAGCGAAAACGGTTTATCAGCTGCTTCGCTTTTAACCTAAATAATGACGTAGTTATGCGACCTTACGTCATAGAAACCTGCCAGGCACAGAGGACCAATAAGAACCCTGAGAGCTCGCATTAGCATAAATTATTTATACATTTAATTATGTATTTACTTATATTTATTTATTTATTTATTCGGTCGTCAAGGACTATTTAAATTCTACAAGGTGCAATACAAAAGTATAGTGTCGTGACATTAAATAATTGAAAATTAGATATGAAACAATAAAAAAATTACAAATATAATACAATAAAAGTTAGCAGCGCTTACACAACACACATCACAAAACGTGAAATCCTAAACTATTTTATGAGTAAAGATTTAGGTGTTGTTCACAGATTGCACAAGTCTTACCTCTCCTTTATAAAATTACTAAAAAACCTGTATAGCTAAATGTTTGTCTTATCAGTATATTGAGAATTATATTATTTAGTATTATTGTCCTAGTCAGTAGATTTGTTCTTAATCAATAAGCCTAGAAATAATGAAGTTGAACTCAAATCAAAATGTATTTAACTCCTGTTTTTGATTAATAGCATTATTAACCCAAAGTGTTTTAATCATTTCATAACAATTTTGACTAAATCTAAATGCAATTTTTAGTTTAATCAAGATTGACCTTATTTTGTTGCCCGCTAATTAAACTACATGTATATTCTTTTCTCTGGATTATATAGAAAATGTCATAATTTTAAAAATTACTAATGTGTCCTAAATTAAAATGATAACATTAATGCCCACCAATGTCTAAAAAATCTTTTTATCTATATTCCGTAAAGGATAGCAGACTAGTTGACTTTAAAGTCTTTTCGCTATCCTTTCTCTAGTTCTATATCTATCTATACATTTTAACCATTTTTCAAAACTTATTAGAGATTCTTTTATTATTCATGTTTTATTGTGACACTATAGAGATAAATAAATTGAAATTGAATTGAATTGTGAAAAACATGTTTAAAATCAGTAGTCCAGATAGACAACGGGCTTTACATTGACTTTCTAGCACGAAAAGACCACTGAATAATGAAAAGGCAAGAAAATGGAAATTTAAAGTACGTCCCGAAAAGATTTCCATTCAGAGTTATAGTACTTCGCATTACGTTCACCTGTTAAAAAGACAAAATGTAACTGAAAAAGCAAATCATTAATTTGAAATGTTCGCGCCAACTGGTGAAACGTCACTGTTTCACTATCCTAGTGCAATAGCGAAACTGTGCATTACAACTGGCTCACCAAAAACATATTGTTAATTTTGCTGATAAGACAAAATATTTTATGGATATGCTTAGTTGAAGAAGTGTGCCCTACGACTGCTCCGATTACTTTTTTGAAAGTTAGTACACGTTTTGAATGTAAAACAGTAAAACAGCATGTGACTGATACAAAATTTCAAGACGAATTCAAACTTTTATTTATGAACTCTCTTTACTTGTCCTTTCTGCCACTGACATAACAATATTTAGATTTTATAATATCTAAACTAAGCACATAAGACTCAGAACACTAGGTTGCTTGCTGACATGCTTTTTACTAACTACGTAATGGTCATGTGACATTATACAGTGACGATACTACAGATTTCTGCTGCATTTCTACTGTGTTTACCTATCTTGAGGGCAGGCTTTTTTCTATCGTACGTCTACAATAGACGTAATAGCCATATGATGGCGATAATTTTTCTGATTACTAACCTAAACACTGCATGAGCTGAAATTTTTCAGGTAACTGCACACACATTAAAGATATTAAAATTTAGCTTACTTCGTTCTTAGAACGTGTTGGCTCAACTCCATTTTGAGGTCTCACATTCGTGTATTTAAATTTTGGAGGAGTATAGGCAGGTGGATGATGTTGACTCGCCTTGGTAACATTATATGTTTTTTTCTCTAAATAAAAAAATAACTGTTTTCTGCTCACCTCGCGCACGAAAACTTATTGAATGTCGCAGGGTGAACGTCATAGAACCCCGGTAGCGTTCGTAGCGTCACTCCCAACTTTTGCGTTATTATGCTTCCGGTTGCTATAGTAATCATTGTAGGTAAATTTGCCCTCCTGGTAAATCCTGTGAAATAAGACGAGCGAAAAAATCAACTTTACTTTTGGTTACTTTGATTGAGTTTTAACGAACTTAATGCTGTTGAAATATAGTCCGAAAGCTGAATCTGACAGTGATAGTTTTATTAAAATTCGATAAGCTTTCAAACGATTAATAATAGTATATAGCCTATGCACATTAATTGAACCACTGACAGATTTTTCTTTCCCCACCTCTTATGGTATTTTTCAGCCATTAAATGGGACGTATAAATCCCAAATCCCATAAACAGTATTTCTAACATGAACTAGCCTAATTTATACATTGTAAATATTGTTACTGATATGATGTGATCGGAGCAGTAGATCTGACGGAAACGGTGATACCAGAAATGCGAAAGAGGTTCCCTGATGCTCCATCACAAAAGTCGTCAAGAATTTTTCGAAAAAACAAGAACTTTAAAGTCCTGGACAGACCTTAGGATTTAACCCCAATTGAAAGCTCAAGGTTGATTGTCAAGTTACGACTGAGACAGCTTTTATGGAGAAGTTGATAGAGGCCATTATCCAAAAGTGGTACCACGCACCCTCGAATTACCGCAAACTGTCAAAATTTCATGGATTTTATGCCGAAACGAGGGAAATGACTGATAAAAATTCACGAGTCCATATTATGTACTGAAAATTATGAGAGCGATTAAAATGAAAGCGTTATGAACTATGAGTAGAAATGTGCATTTTCGTTCAATACGTTGAACATAGAGCAGCACTTCGTTCAGTGAGTGTTAGTTAAAGGTCCATTCACACCCTGGTAGACACTTGCTGTCAAAATTCACTATTGCGTAGCCTGATACAAAAAAACGGTTTTTTTTATATAAAATTGTGCGTTTCGCTTTGGTTAGCATTGAAACACTTCAAATTTAGCACCGCATAGACATCTGGCGAAAAACGAAAAATCGGGAAGGAAAGCGGAAGTGACGTCCCGTGTTAGGACTTGCTCACTGTATTTACATGTGGGCAAGTCAAGCGGTACGCCGGTAATGGAGAAACGGGGGTACTCGCTGAAGCATTTTTTAATGTTAAGCTCAAGTTCACACGTATATATAACTTGTTCTACACTTACTTGAATGCACTATATTTTATAGATGAAAAATATTAATAACGAAATACAACGTGTAAATGTTTTACCGTGATATCACTGGTATTTCGCGCTGCGCTGCTTTCTTGTTCATCTCCTGATCACTTCTGCTGTATAAATGTCACATTCATGATTGTCAAGTTATTTTTTCCCATTGTTCCGTTTAGATAATGCTTTTGACAAACAATGACGGTTTATAGGTTTTTCAGCTGATAAAATTGTAAAAATAACAGCGGATTCTTAGATACGACCAAAGAAAAAGAACTAGACAATAAAGCAATTTTGACAGATTTTGTTCCCTTGGCTTTACCGACGTTTTGAACCTGTGCAGACTGGGTATACCAAAACGGGAAGCCAAGAAGAGATGCCTTTCAGACAACATTCTTAACTCATTAAAAGAGCGCTCATTTTTAGACAGTTAGGAAAACCTTTGTGGCATTTTTTCGAATTTGCAAATGAGGTTTCAGAGAAAAAGCTTCAAATATTTAAGTAAAAAGTATCTCATAGTCTACAGTTTGACTGCTGATCGACATGCAATCGAGCACCTTTATTCTACGTGTAATTGCCCTAATTTTTAGAACTAGCAGCTTGATTTAATCAGAGCCTATTTCAGCCTAAGCGAGGCCCGGGGAAGTGTGGCGTGTGAGGCCCCCTCGGGGGGGGGGGGGGGTGTTGGGCGACGAAACCATGGTTGGCGCCCAGAAAATTTTTGAACTGCTAGAACGCCGGAGAAGCATTTTCGAAGAGAAAACAAGGAGTTATACAGTTGTTAAAGGAAAGAACAATTGAAAGAAAAACTGCTTTATTCTCAAGACCAGTCCTCAATACTTGTCAATACTGGCAAATGGCGCGCGTGCGGCAAGAGAGAGAGAGGGAGAAAGGAGGCGGTATGTTCGCATAAAGCAAAAAAATGTTACCTTGGCGCGAGGCTCCCCTGGAGGGTGAGGCCCCGGGGAAGTATCCCCACTTCCACCCCCTGAAATAGGCCCTGGATTTAATTCGCGCGAGTACTCGGCACGCTTATTGTTCTTACAGCCTACACACAGTTTAAATAATGGTACAGTAACGTCATAGTGCTCTGCATACTGTATTTGTTACTATAAATTTGCTGTTCCTTGCAGACTTGTAAAATGAAAGCTAATTCTTATAAGTTTATTTACTACAAATAGATAAATACTATAGTAAGAAACGTTTTTATTAATAGTTAAGTCGTTAGTCAGCAGTGCTCTGCTTCCTGGGGCCATTATGCAAGTATCGTTTTGGTGTAATCGTGTTTTCATGATGGATTGTCATGGTGACACAACACTTTGCCGGTAGGCATTAGCGTTGATTCTTGTGTTTGCACCAGGATGGCGATTATGCAGATGTCGCATTAGTAAGTCATTTTTTTGAAACTAACCTGGTGTTAAGTAGTGGCAAGGTAATGCTTTTGTCTGCTGTAATGTTTCATCACCTCTAACATTGGTTTTTGTATTTTTTAATTGTTTTACTGGTCAGCAGTAACTAAATGCTGACTAGACATCACTTTTTGTGAAACTTCCTAGGAACGCTCAACTTCTGGTCTTGATTTCTGCTTTACCGTTTTTGGTATTGTTATAATTGCAGGGAAGATCATGCTGTTTGACTTTCATTGTTGGGGAATATTTTTATAAAGGTTATACACAGCCTTTTGTTAGAGTGTTACTGAATGTTCATAAACAATGATGAAAAGTAGAGTGGTACACAACCTTTTGTTAGAGTTTTACTGAATGTTCAAAAACAATGAGGAAAAGTAGAGCCATGTTTTACAGCCAAGCAAAATAGTATAGAATCTATCATGTCATCAGTATTTAATTGGGAACCTGCGTGCATCTGGCACTGCTGGGTGATCTTCAGGAGTGTAAACAAAGCAGCGAAGCGAAAATTCGGGGCTGGGGTTTTTTGTTCAACCTGAGTGACTTAGAAATTCGTTACCACAGGGCCACCAAACACATTTGAGCTTTCCTAAAAGACAGAGTTGAGGCCAAGGTGACCCAAGAACATGTCATTAACTGGTAGTCCTGAAAAAAGTCAAGCTTTGCAGACATCAGCGAGACATATTGGGGGATCTTGAGTCTCCTCTTCTGTTCTAGTGTCTTTTGTATCTTGCATCTGTGCTACTGCCTGAATGTTCACTTACAGCTTGGGTTTGAACAAAGCTTTACAGTTTGAATATACAGTTGCAGAATGAGAACTTTTTAACTTGTTAACCTATATGGCCTGTTTAATGACATTTTGCAAATGCAGTAGATATAATTTTCTAAAACCTAAAGCATCAAACCTGTTGCAACAGTCTCGATTTGCTTGTAATTTTCATAGTCGTCATTTGTCAAAAGCGCTACTAGATGGCACCATCTGCCATGATTATGAATGTTAAACAGAATATGTAACTAATGAAGCTAATTTATATGAATTTATTTCTCCTTTCAGTTTTACAGAACATATTCTTTTTGACGTGTGACAGCTTTGGACTTTATTGACACTTGTTTATGCATTGATATGTAATGTGTACATTAAATTAATTTTGACCGTAACATTACTTTAATATTGTAATGTGAAATGAATGTTAATTGATTCAATTGTAACAGATGTGTATTATTCAGCTTCTTGTACAAATGATTACTTGTACCAGATCTATCTACATTAGGGTGTGAGCATTCGCTACCAGAAAGTGAAATTGAATCGAATCAAATCTTTAACTTTCGAATTTGAATCAAATCGACTTTCAACATTTTCAATTTGCATTGAATTCGAATTCAGTTTTAGAGATTCTCGAATACATTTTCAAATCACTAATAAAAAGTGGTCTTGTACGTATTACTTTGGTCGCCAATAAAAACACTACTGTTTAAAAATTGAACACCGGTTATGCTAAATTGTGCTGATTTTGTCAAATGTTTTAATGAGAAAAAAATGTATTTGAAATGCAGGATTATTTGAAACTATAATTTTAGGT
Organism: Tubiluchus corallicola; assembly: GCA_030141605.1. NCBI lineage: Eukaryota > Metazoa > Priapulida > Priapulimorpha > Priapulimorphida > Tubiluchidae > Tubiluchus > Tubiluchus corallicola. Next base: position 268,161 of record JAQGDQ010000122.1, on the reverse strand, counting down.
TGGAATCATAAAATATTCAAAAACTATATCAATTTTTGTACTCAGTGAGTACAAAATTATGTCCGCTTCATTTTTGCTTTTATCATATATATATATATATATATATATACATTTAGTTAATTTATATTTTGTGCTTGCTAGACAAATCATAATTGTCACGGTAGTCTGCATAGTTCAGTGTCCTCTAGATATGCAGCATATACTTGAATTTTCCTGGAATCCTGTTTTTTGTGCATTATAATCTTATTTAAATTGAATCACTTCCTAAGGCAGTTCTGTAAATAATTATAAACAAATTTTCTGTCTAAGATTTGTTTTACCTGGCAAAATTACATTATAGTCTTGCATGATTGGTGTTATTACTGTTATTATATAAGCAAATTATGCACAGTGTTTAAAAGTTTAAAAGATAATAATAAATGAATTGCTATATTTTATTTGGCGTAAAATTATGTAATTTTTTGCCATGGATATCCAATTTGTGAAGCAGATCATAGATATAAAATAGACCCATTGGGCGAAGTCATTCTGTACACAGTCACTAGATAGCACCACAAGTCAAAATTCAAGTCGAGTTCAGATCACAGCTGAGGAAAGTGGCAGGTTTTCGTCGTTTTTCCTGTGACCGATTTGTTGATTTTCTAATTGAATTTAACGTAAGTGTAATATAAAGTGCTTCTACACGTTTACTCTATTGTGCACTATAATTGTTGATGATAAGGTGTAAATCAGAGTTTCCAGCAGAGGATTAAAAAACTTTTGCTGACAGTACCAAATCAAGTTCAAATGTAGACTTTTTGCTGGAGCTCTGCATCAGTACTCACATAGAAAAAGTTAATTTAATACGCTTTTTGTGCGGATATAAGGTACCATTTAATTATTTGCAGTCTATATTTGATAATTTGCACGTTAATAGTAATGGAACTAACTAGGCGAGAAATTAATAAGAAAATTGTAAAAACAGCTTCTGCAGTGAGCTTAGATTAGCAGATTTGGGCCAAGACCCTTGGATTACGCTGTAACTACCAGACCACACAGTCCCCTGTGATTAAGGCATGCCTTTTATTCAATTCAATTCAGCATTCTTTCATTCAAATTAAATTATTGATTTATTTTATCATGATTATTCAATTTAATTTATTGTTAAAAAATTGCTTTAGCTTTTGGTAACATTTTCTGATGCACACTGTGGCAAAAGAAGTTCTAAACATTTGTTTTTAAAATTTTAATTTCTTTAACCTGTGTAATTTGAATTTTTTAATGCCTTTTAGTATGTGTACTGACACATTTTACCAAGCTGTGTGCAGATCAACTAACATACTCTTTTTTATCGTTCTAACTTACAATTCTTTTTTTTGGTGAATACTCAAAAAGGTTAATTCGTCTTTTTGAATCATAAATACTTTTACATTTATTTTAGAGATTTGCTGAGAAAGTAAAATGCGTTAAAGTGGATGTTCAAGCATCTCGGATGTTGCAATGCTGCTGCTGGCTAAAATTTCATATTTTGAACATCACGAGGATAATGAAAAGCCAAACTTGTGCACTCTGTATAATAAAAAATTGCAACATTCTTGTAAAGCAATAAAAAGTTACATATGAATTAAGAAATCAGAGCCTTTTCTTGCTGCATTTGTAATCTATTCGTTGCATGAAACCATGCTCCACAAATTCTTTCCCTTTTCACAAAAATTTCAAACAAGACCTTCAGTATTGTGACACATGTTGTGCTTGAGGAAGTGAAATGTTGTCCTTGAAATATTTATGAGTTATGCTGAACAGCTTGTAAATGGCAGAAGTTATGTTCATATTTGTGACGAGGAAAACCCCAAACCCTCCATCCTTGTCCTGTGAAATAGAGAATACTCATAATTAATTCACCAGGGAGGTTTTAACTTCATAAAGGCAGGTGATGTTGCAGTTAACTGGAAAGGGGGTTCATGTAAGGAATTTCTTAGTTAAGAAGTGCAAAGAAAAAAAGTCAGGTTTATAACCAGCTGTTCTACATCTGCTAATGACCATGGTAAATACGAGAATCAGTAATGAAGCTTATATACTATGACCAAACTGTCGGTATGTAGAAACTATTGGAGCAAAGTCCAGAGAACGTCTTCTGTTGAAGTTACATAGGGACAAAAGTGGCCTAATGTAGTAACAAGCATTTGAAGGGTTAGAGATTGCAATGTTGTCCCAAATCAGATCCGACTAAGTTGACAATACATGCGAGACTTACTAACTGCTGACCTGGTTCCTGTCACTGTACATATGTGGCAGCAGCTCATAGTGTTGTTATGACAGGAAGAAGGATTAAGGTCGCATGAGTTTACACGTGAGTTTCATGAGTAACTGACTATGGTCACATATTTTACGCGGAACCAATTTATATTTACCGGCTTTACATCATTCCTAGGAATTGAGATATTTTTGTAACCACAAGGATTTAGGATATCCCTTTGGCTATCCGTGATTGCAGCATTATAACATCGGACAAGAGAATTGAATGTCAGACCATTGAAAGATTCCCGTTAGACATTATTTGTTAGGCTTTTTCGTCTTCCATAACTTGTACATTTTTGCTGAGGTAGGACCAGTACCATTGCTTGATACATTACTAACCCGTTCTTTTCGTATAATTAAAAGTTTGTAGTTGCCAACCTAGTTTGCTTAGAACTCAGCTGCTAATGTAAAAAAAACTTGAAAAATTAATAACTTTGGCAATTCACAAACCTACTTCCACATATAGAAGCGTAAAAATGTTTGATGTGCTGTACCGCTTTAAATTCGTTACGCTATATGTGTTTTATCAAATGTTTAATTTTTTCTTGGTAACAGTTTCTGATGGAAATATGTGAGGAACTCTGAGTGGTCAACTTACTCGTTATTATGGAAGCTGGCAAAGTGGTGGGCAGTGAGCGCCAAAACATATCAGTACTAAGGTGAGTTCTGTCAGCATTATTATTGCCACTTTTCTTTCTTTGCGCAAAGCTTCACATGTGTTAATACTGTATTGTTATTGTGATCAAAAAAAGTTAAATACTTTTAGTGCACTGTTAAATACTGCTAAATGTAAATAATTACTTTGTAGTTTGTGCTTTTGCACTACTATTACTAAATTACAAGTTAGTTATTAAACCAATCGGAAGAGTTTAGAAGGTATTAGTATAGAACCTATTCCCTGTACAGAATGATTAATGTGCAGAACAGAACAGAAGAAAAAAGAAGAAGAAAGGGAAAGAAACAGTAGAAGTTGAGCAAGTCAAAGAAATAGATTTTGTTATTAAAATGTACTACAAGCTAAAGACTAAAATATAAGTATTTTGAAATGACTGTAATGAATGATTTGCTTGGTTTATCACAGAAATGCATGCAATTCTGGTTGATTTCGACTGATTTTTTCTCCGTAATGTTTTTCTGCCATAAAATACACATCGTTTGTTTAATATTGTAATGAGTAAGACTTTATTTTGTAGTATACATAAGAAAGCATTAGTGTCGATTCAAAGCTTTGTTGCAGTAAAACAACTTTTTGTAACATTTTTATTAATCTATTAGCTTTGGGGGGGATTTAATTAATTTGCAAGAGATAGGAGATACCTGTTAAAGTTGTTTTTGAAGTAGGTAAGATTGTAGTTTCCAGGGAAAAATGTTGTGGTATTAAAATTCCACAGAAAAGAGGCCCGATGGAAAAAAACTGGATTTAAAAGCAGCTGTCCGGCATCTAGGAATGTCCAGATAAAAATATGGGAAGCAGTAACAAAACGGGATTCTACAAGTACAAGAATTTACTTTATATTTTGAGTTTTTTTAGGAAAGTCATATACCTCAAAATCTATTACAAGTCTTTTCTTCAGTGTGTCTTAGATTTCGCTGTCTATTGAATTGTTTAATTTTAGTTTGAAATTCTGTTAGTTGCGGACTTTGGTGTTCTTAGTTGCTCGTAAAGTCCAGCAAACTGATTCCTAGAATCTATAGCGTATTGATGTCTTCCTAGTTCCTAATATCCTATTCCACGTTTTGAATGAGTCGTCCCAATGTAATATCCGTACAACATAGCTGGACTAAATGGCTGTTTGCCTATCCCCTCTGTTAATATTTTAGCTCTGATTCGTGTTTAGTAACTATATTCACCGTAGTACTTGTGTTTATATTATTCTTTGTGTTTACAAGCTGATAATGTTTCTGCATTGTTCTAATTTTCAATTAAAGTCAAGTTATTAATACAAGCTTTTACAACTTAAAATCCTGCGTATATCATTGTGTATATTACATTTATTTTATTATAAATTTACTGTAATACTCATTTCTTTTGAGTTTTATCACTTCGTTGTTAGAGGTATTAAATTATGAAGAACCACGGGAGATGAATGACTTTGTGAGTACGGTCGTGAGGTCACCAAACATCGGTAACTAAAGACGCTTTCTGTGATATGTGTGTCATTCTTGCTTACTCGTGCCAAAGACGCCGAACGTGACGATCTTTACGACAATGCACGCATTTGAAATTTGCCAGAAAAAGGTGATATCTAATTTATAAGTTTTCTGTGTTTAATAATAACTATGAATTCTTTGTGTGATCATGATAATCTTTTGAAAAAGCTTCAGTGTTTGTGGGTTATATAGGCTTTTAAGGAAATCACTTACGTAAGCCATTCGCTGTTCTTTAATAGTTTGGTAGTATAAATAAAGTGTTCTTTTGTACAAAATAACAAATTTTTCTTGTTGTAAACTTACTAAGTAATAGGAAACCAGCAAATTAGTTTACGTTCAAGACACAAACTTCTTGCTTCCTTAGGTTTTGATGGTTTGTGTTGGAACTATATCCGCTTTTCTTTAACCTTTGGTAACCTTCTTGTTTGTGGCTCTTCTTTTTTAGCTACGCACACCCCGATTTCCTGACATACATAATAATTATCTTTGACCAGAAACTTTGAGATATAACGTTTGGTGCTATTAATATCAGAAATTACCAATAATTTATAGAAAAATGTGTGTATACTGTAATAATAGTTATATTACATATTATTAATAATTAAAATGGTTAAAAATAGATTGTTTATTTTTATAGTTTGGTTAGCGACTTCTTAGAGGAAGTGCTTTGTATAGAAAGATCAAGGCAGGAAGTAGATTAGACTGGTGCCATATCCGTATTGCATAATATTTGAGCATTTACCGTATTTTGTTGGAAATAAATTTCATTTTTATACTTCACTGTATGTGATACAGTCTATAATAGAGTGATGCCTTGATGTGTGATTAATAAACAGCAAAATTTTTAGTTTTGAAAACAAATCTGGTTGTTCTCCAGCATTAAGCTCAAATATTCTAAGAAAGACCTGAAAGGAAATGTGATTTGTTTCTTATGTGTACATGAAGTGGAATGTGATGTGTTAAAAATGTTCTGAAGTTTTTGAAAAATTTGAAAGAATTTGGATAAAATATTAAATCATGGGTGTATTGTTTTCTCAGTCTAATGTAGATATCTGCTATATAAGTTACAACTGTCAATACTTCAGGTACGTGTTGTTTCACTGTATTTACTACACTTTTCCTTTATTAAAGGAAAACAGGATGATTTTTCGTAACCTACCCCATTTTGAAGTATGATGAAGTATGCATTTTAATGCCTACAAAATGCCAAAGTGCTTCTAATGATTAAATAACATATTAAAAACTTAAAAAATGACATACGAGCCCAACTAGTGATATCATCACAACTGAGTTCAATTTTCGCAGCACAAACATTCCTTGAGCGTGTTGCACATGTTTGCAAAAGCAAAAATAGGATGCCAGTGCTACTCTACAACATTCAGTGTGATATGCAAAAACTCCGCAAATTTAAAATTCAAATTTCAAGTTTAACGCTGAGTTCACGCTTGAGCTCTTGGACGTGTACCATGTCACAACTGAACATTGTTTTATATTTACCATTACTCATACTACTACAAATCTGCTGCTTGAATTTTGTTTAATTTATTATAGCTAATCCTAACCTAATTATGAATTAATTATGAACTTCTTTTTGTTTACCTTTTTGTTAGATTAAGTAAAAAAAACGACACTGCTAAACCAATAGTTCCTATATTTTTAAAAGGGTGGCTGACTCGATTTTAGTTTTTCGTCACCCTTTTCCCTTTCTATTAGTTATTTATATCATTCCTGTCATTTGACATTGTTATTGTGGGAAAAATATAAACAAATCTGAATATATATATATATTAATTCTTTATTTGTCATAAAAACGGTTCCCTCATTATAATAAAATTGAGTTAGCCTCAGCGTAATGTTAAAATAACAACACTGTTCAAGACAAATGCGTCCAGTGCATACTAAAAAAACTAAAGTGCAAACTATATACAATATAATGAACATATTTACAAATACCATATTAAAATATTTTCACAAACAATTATAGGAAAGTACATTAAATTTTACATTACATAGTGCACACTATTTATACATTTAACGTTACGAAACACGAAACTAACATAACACGTATTACATTACATAATTTTTTTTAAAAAATTTCATTTTTAATCATTATATGGAGTCAGGGGCGGGGGTATATGAAAGTGGAGTCCGTGTAATTAGTATCAGATGCATAATGTGGAAGTTGAAACCTGTTATATTGATATTCTTTTAATTTCTTTTTAAAGTGGTGGAGAGATTCTATTTGTTTTATTTCACTGGGTAGTAAGTTCCATAAATGTATGGCCTGTTTTGATATAGAGTTATTTCCAAATTTATTGTTTACTGTAATTTGCTTTAAATTGTATGTTCTAGTGTTCAATGTGGTATCAGGAATAAATGCTAAGGGATTGTTTATAAATGGAATGCTCAGTTTATTTATATATTTATAAAGAAATATCAGTGTTTTGTAATCTCGATAGGCTTCTAATATTGGTATTTTTGTGGACGTTCTTAAGCTTGTTGCAGAAGCAGCATGTTGTTTAGCAGTTTTGTTAGAGTAGCCATGAATTAATCTAAGTGCGTAGTTTTGCATCGTATTTAGTTTTCTAAAGTTTTCATATTTAACGTTTTGAAGTAAAGTGCAACCATATAGATAATGTGGTAATATTAGACTTTTGTAGATGAGAATTTTTGTTTTCTTGGTTAGATGGCCTCTGGTTTGGCGTAAGAATGTCGTGCTTAATGCCATCTTGTTGTGTATTTGATGAAACTGTTCATCCCAAGTGAGTTTATTGTCGACAGTAATGCCTAAAAATTTTACAGTTTTTGCTTGTTCTATGGAACAGTCACCTACTTTTAGTGTTGCATTAGAAGTAATGTCATTGGATTTGGGTGATATTATGGAATCAGTGAGGTACAGCATCTGTTTTTTGTACAAGGCGTTTCAGAGACGTTGGCGCTAGTGCCCGTCTAACTGGTGAATGGATGCGTGTTACAGTGAAATTATGTTTCTGTGATAATAATTCTTTCACATAAGTTCCCTTTCAATATTTTATAGCGTAGATTATTTTGGGCTGTAATTTAAGATGGTTTTCCTTTACCTTTCACTTATTGTACTTTCTCAAATGTTGGATTTCTTCAAATAAAATCATCTACAATTCCCCTCATTGATTTGAACCTTTGTGCCAACAATTTCCACGTAATTACACAGCTAGGCTTACTTTACAACTAATACCTGGCTAACATAATAGTCTGGGTAATAAATAGGTGTAGCTAATTACAGTTATGGAGTCCAGAGTCTAGTAATAATTTAGATGCTTTCCTTGTTGGTATAATTAGTTTTTCTCGGATGAAGGCAGGTAATTGTTCAAGGTATGTGTGGGCAGGTATGATGTAATCAGTTTACCTGGTGTGGTGATGTTTATTTGTGGTGCACAATGTTCGGTTTATTTGATTATTTTCAAGGCTAGTGCTTATTTTGGACTTATCAATGGATCGGGTTTTATAGCTGGAAAGTACCCAGGGTCTTACATGCATGAAATACCTCATGCTGGAGACTAGTTATAACTCAGCAATAAAAACACATTCAGATTCTAGTAATTATTCCGCCACGTTTACGGAGTAGTTCCGATCCATTCAAATATCAACCTTAACGTGCCTGTTAAGGTTGATTCACACTGGCTCAAAACGTGGTGTGTCAGGAACTAGAAACTGGTTGCTTGAGAGTTTCGTGGGCAATCGTGAATGAGCGTGAATAATTGCGCGAAAAAATGTGAAACAAGAATAAGGAATAAAACGACGATTAAATCTGGGTTTATCACAGCAGGAAATGTTATGTCTGGCATTGTTTAGTTCAGAATAAAAGTAGTTCATGGTGCTGAAATTCATTCTACTTGGAGTAGTTGTAGTGTAGTCTCCCTTAATAAATTCACTAACAACAGCTGGTACTCTGAGTCAGCATTTTATTCCCTTAAATTAGTACCTTGGATTATTGGCAAGAGCATTTATTTACAATGTTAAATTTGAGTTTATGTTTGTTGGAGTTTAAATAGGGTTATTCGAAGCTGTCGTGTTTTGCCAAGTTTCATTTTACTTTTTTGTTTAACCTTTGTACCATATTTCTTAAATTTGAAGCAGACCATCAAGTCTTGCTTTCTTTAATACTTTTTTCTGCGTATGGACATGTTTTTGTCCAGCTGTGGGCATTCTGGCTGCGGGTGTAGTATTTCTACCTCCCATGGTGTATATTCTGTCCATATTGAAAACGTGTTTTTCTAGATTGTGTTACAAGATGAGAAAAAAACGATGGTATCGTTGTGATTAAATCTTGTCTACATCTCGTTTGATCTTTACTGAAATCTTGCTAAAACAACATTACTATAAGCAGAGCATAGGGTTGAGCTTGGCACTGTTCTTACTAAGTGGTCAGTATTAGAAGAAAGTTATTTTTGTACAAGATGGTCAATACTAGCGCCCCAAGAGCAAGATAATCTATTAGAAGAAAGTCCATTTTTGTACAAGATGGTCAATACTAGCGCCCCAAGAGCAAGATAATCTATGTTAAAAGAAGACTCCATTATTAAACAATGTGGTAAAAGCAGAGGCCAGAGGAATAAGTGAGTACTCACTGTATGTACTTTGCCCGAAAGTTAAGCAGTGCTGGGCCTATATATTAATTGGATTAGTGGTGGCCGTAAAAATTGGCAAATTTGGGTAGATTCAGTTGTCATTCAAGAAATGTCTATTGTTTAAAATTATAGTTGGCATTATCTATTTTTGGACAATGTTTTAGGGTTAGTTGCTAGAGTAAGAGGCTTTTCGTAAGCAGGATACCGGAGGAAGAATCCTTTGTGTTAGTTGCTGTAGTGAATATTGAATAAAGTGGTCAAGGCTTGAAGATTCTTACTGAGGGAATGTGTTGCTTTGGCCCAGTTTGGCAGTTTTTACAGCTGTGGGCCATTCATTAGCAAATGCAAACCGGGGGGAAAGAAACCCTACCCGTCTGGATATAATGTGAAAAAATACGTCTCTTGTTATTGCTGTTTTGATAAACCAGATGCAAGATCGTGTATTCTTTCCTCGTTCCTCGTTATTTTTGCTTTCAATTGCTATTTTGCATGCTAGATAGGAAAAGAACATGAACACAAAAAGCTAAAAATAAAGATTTGTTGCCTTGCATTTGTGAACTGCTACAAGTTTGTTATGATCTTATCAGTTCTAAGAAATCCTATCAAATCCTCTTCGCTTAAAATTACTTTCACTGTCTGATAACAAATGATACTTTCAATATCTTTTGCTGCCTTCACATGACTTTTTATGGAGCCATTTGTGTTTTTATGCCACTTTTCGCTACGTTACACTTAGGTCATGATATGATATATCTCACGATACTAACCTCACTATACAATACGTATCATGATACGCCTGATGATATCATACATCTTACGATACTAACCTCACTATACAATACGTATCATGATACACCTAATGATATCATACATCTCACGATACTAACCTCACTATACAATACGTATCATGATACGCCTGATGATATCATACATCTCACGATACTAACCTCACTATACAATACGTATCATGATACGCCTGATGATATCATACATCTCACGATACTAACCTCACTATACAATACGTATCATGATACGCCTGATGATATCATACATCTCACGATACTAACCTCACTATACAATACGTATCATGATACACCTAATGATATCATACATCTCACGATACTAACCTCACTATACAATACGTATCATGATACGCCTGAGTTTATAAAAAGACTTGATGAAGCTAAAATTAGAATTCTGCACTCAGAGGCCAAATATGGTGTCAGCAGAGATTGGAGTTTGGCTCATTATCAAGGACTTCCTTTTAAGATGAGCCATTGAACCAACAGAGGTGTCTCACCCGTATTTGGATATATATACATCCTTTTTTCGTATTGGTAGACTTCCATTGCACATTTACTTATCTCAGATATCGGATGGATTAGGACAGTGTGTTAAGGCAATTACATTATTAATTTAAGATTAAGTACTTGAAACTTCAGAGAAAAATAATTATTTTTCATTATTCATTATTTTCTTTTTTGCATTCATCTCTATTTTGAGTTCTTGTTGTTTTTTCTGTTATTGATTTGTTTAGTTTTTACTGAATACAAGCTTAATTGCTATCTATGGTTTCATTTGTCTTCAGTTTTACAATAATGTAGTCGAGTAAAGAAATTATTCTAAAGTATAACAGGATAAATACAATAACGCCTATAGTGTAAACAATATAATTATATTTTTAAGATAAATATTTTGTAAAAACATAAATACAACTATAAATATTAATACTGCAGCCACGCATATTTTATTTAATGAACTATAACGTGACATTCAAATTAAATTTGATGGTGGTGTAGGGTTGACCTCTAGTTAGGTGACCTCGCCTCCTCTATTTACATTCATTAATCAATGATTATGTAGTGTACTTCATTATGTCATTAAGACAAAGAGAGAAACATATTTATTGAGTCTTGCATCTTGTTTTGCATACTCGAATATTAGTTAAAGTTTCCACAAAAACTGAAATTACTATAATTTTGTTCTGAGTGTTGCATACAAACTTTACACATACACAGCACGAAGAGAAAGGTTCTCCCAAATAAATTATATTTAGTTATGAAATTATGAAATGTGGTTGGACTGTGATTTAAATAGTTATAGCAGCCTTTTCAATTTCTATGCATTTAATAGGAATCTGTTACAATGCACATAGGGCATAAGAAAAGTTATGAACTCTGATCTGGAAAGTTTGAGCCCTGATTTCTACTGTACATTGTACGCCTAACGTACCACGGGGTTTTGTTGACTAGAACCGACGGATAAGTAATATTGGGGGCGGCATAAACCGCAGTGTAATGTTTTTATGAGCTAATAAAATAAATCACAGGAGCCGTTAATGGAGTAATGCTGCCACCTGTTATAAATGCAGCGCATGCGCATTCGCGCAACATGTTATTATTGAAATCAACCTCACCGGGAGCATAGATTAGGAATAATATTATTTAATGTGCTGAAGTATAAAAATACTATATCTATGTGTAATCTGTTTGTTTATTTTTTACTCAACTGCATATTTATTAGTGCAGCGTGCAGTTTAGTGCACCCTGGAGGTTGTTTTTGCAAGTTTGTTTATGGCTTCCTGTAATAAACAAACAAGTTATTTTATCTGACCTTGTCTGTGCTGAAGGACAGCTTACAGGTACCTGCAATCATGCTGTTTTTTACCCAGACAAATTGTTTGAGTTTGTATCGCTGCTTTCCACATTAAATGTTATGTAGTTCTAATTACACTCAATGCAGACTTGTTGTTAGTGTAATAACAATTATTTATAAATTCGTTTAATTTACCTTTTATGAATTATCTAGGCCTTCTTATATTAATTAAGAAGATTATTTCATGTGGATTCTTTTGCAAGCGATTCAGCATAATAATAATAATAATATCGATGATGATGATGTTATTTTTGTTGTTATTGCTGTTGCTACAACTGTTGCTGCTGCTGTTATAATTATTATTAATATAGTATTGATAATAATGTTGTTGTTGTTGTTCTTCTTCTTCTTGTTATTGTTGCTGTTGCTGTAGCTGTTGCTATAATTGTTGCTGCTGTTATTATTATTGTTGTTGTTGTTGTTGTTGTTGTTATTATTATTATTATTATTATTATTATTATTATTATTATTATTATTATTATTATTATTATTATTATTACTATTATTATTATTATTATTATTATTATTATTATTATTATTATTATTATTATTATTATTATTATTATTATTATTATTATTATTATTATTATTATTATTATTATTATTATTATTATAGTGAGAATGTTTTATTGAATATTTAGAGTGTTAAAACATTTTAAAATGAGCCACCCTTATTCCAAGTGTTTTTTTTCAGATTTATTTTGCATTCCTGTAAGTTGATTAGTTTTTGTTATTTAGCTCAAATTGTCTGCCTGTTTTAACAAACGTTGCCAATTCCAGAAGGAAACAACATAATTGCGGGGCTAACCAATTCTATGGGGCTTGAAAAACTAGCTATTGACAATTGTATTAAAAACGTTTGATCTGAAAGAGCTTTTCTACCATTTAGTTCCCGATTATTGATCGCGCAACAATGAAATTATGCGGGAATTTTTGTGGAATTTATTTTACTGCTTTTTCTGTCCATATTTTGCGTCGACTGAAGCAGAACAGAACAGTAATAAGTGCATTATTGTGTAATAAATTATATTTATGATACTAATTTGCACCATGTGGCCTGTCCATCAACATGCAGCTAACTGTATTACTTATTGACTAATAAAAAGATACTCGGGTTTTACCACAGGGTGTCTCTATAAATGCATGTAGTCATTAGCAACAAGCCATACTTTATGAAATTTCTGGGCTTAATTGGATTGTTAGCAATATGCCTAAACTGCAAGATCAAGAGTTTCAAGAGTTTTATTCATTTTCCACATTGCATCATTACAATTAGCATTAAAATGCAGATAATTTTCCATTTGAGTAAATATAAATATGAATAAATGCAATATTATTAAGAAATTTCATAATGCGGGATATACATGTGCAAATTTCATTACAGAATAATTTTTTGATGCATACAGTTTGAGCCTAAAAGCATAGCTTGACAGGCCAAACTGTATGTGGAAATCTTAAAAAAAATGGGGGG